>RBVU03000090.1:0-25000 GCA_004115045.4 Sinella curviseta
CATGATGTTGAAAAATGCCATAAGGGAAGTATGGAGGCAGAGAGCCACTCCAAAACTGCCAAGGAAATAGCAGCACAATGGTACGGTTTCCTGTTGCAACGGAAACAGGATGATGATGAGGAGCAGCAGCCTAGTGGAAAAAATTATCTCGGTTTGACGTGCTGCTGCTCTGATACTTCTCCTTCTTTTTGCTTCTTGTACTTGTTTCGATTCCATTTATGTTCATGAACTTACACTATCTACAACTATAGTGCTATATCATGTCGTGTGTAACAAATAAAATCAGGTATGTTGCATGAATGCTATAATAATGTGTGGTGGAATGCTGTGTGTATTCCCTACAAAATCTACCACACAAGAGCATTGACATTCCCTATTTTTTACTTCCTTTTGCCCTTCTTCCTTTCAATCCCTTTCACAACTTTCGGCCTGGTCTCCCACAAGTAGGTAGGCATATGTATATTGGCAGCGCTGAGCCAAGAGAACAGCAACAGTTTGTACCTGTCCGGCTACTGACAGCTCTCAGTTTTTACGTTTCTTTCTTCTCCTTTTTTCTCTCCTTCCACAAAACGCACAGTATTCTTCCTTGAAACAGAGAAGCAGCAGCGGCAGTGATCGTGTAAAACGTCTGCCATGACGACGACGATGATGATGCTGCCTACAGCAACACAATTTGCTTCGCAATTGAGAGCGAGTATATATATTATTATTATTTCTTCATGTAATATTTTCTACATCGTCACTGTTACTGTTGCTCTTCATAGAAAAAAAATCCTACGTAGTAGTAGTAGAAGTTGGATGCGCTCCAGTCATTCTGCTTACTTAAATGGGGATTTTCTTTTGTGTGAAGATATAGACAAGTTTTACATTACGTTCATGTATTTTAGCAAATGGGAGAAAGTAAGTCGGAGCTTGAGTCCATCAGATAGAGAAGTGCTACTTGAATGAGAGACTAAGAGAGAGAGAAAGAGGGAGAACGCACTAAAGCTGCCTGCATTAGATAGGTACACAAACTCCAATCCATAGTCACTACACTTTTTGGTACAAAAGAGAAAGAGAGAAGACGAGTAAGTCAAGTTGGAACTGAAATACTACGTGTAAGCGCCTTTCCATCTTTTTTATTCGACCCGTCACAACCTTACCATTTTTCAAATCGATTTCAAGCGGAAAAATAACCTGTCTTGCGGTATTGGTGCAGCTCAATACTTTGGGTAGGTAGGCAAAGGTGGGTAGATAACAAAGGGGTCGTCAAAACGCGAGTTATGTAAGTAAAACATGTTGCAGGATAAAGTATCACAAAAAAATTCACAAAGAAATATGAAGGTAGCCGCAATAAAAGCAGTTCTGTTTTTGTGTTTTATGATCAATGGTTCTATATTTCCTGCAGACTAGCTATTGCAAAGAGGAAAATGGGTGCACTTACGGAAAAACACTGACAGTTTCCAGTTTGTGAAAATTTAAATTTCTCAACTAATCCCTTAATATCAGCTCTTTATATTGCTCTTTTTGCTTGCATATGATCTGTTACCACATTTGCAAATATAATTTCTACTTTGGAACGAATGTTGGACTTAAAAACAGGATTTCCGTTAGCAATCTCGTATAGCCCCCAACTTGAAATATTTCAAATTTTGTTAAAATGGATTTTCCAGACGACAATACCTTTCCTTTAAATACCCCCAAACTTAAGATTCCCTTAATTGAATTCCTTGCTCAAAGTACATTGTTTTTGCCGTTTTTTGTTTTCACATTGTTGCAGTTCATTTCGCTGAGTCGGCGGAGTTAAACTTTTTCCAAGTGCAGACAAGAAAGTAAGAAATACCTTTTTGCTGTTTCTGTCTGATGATGATTATGAAAATGAATGAATTGTTAATGCGGAGGAGCATGCACAAGGACAAAGTCATCATAAGAGAAGGAGAGAAGCTAAAGTACTAAAAACGTAAACTAATTTCGGAATAAATAAAAAGGTACGTAATATGACAAAAAGTGCTAAGAAAAGTAATGAGGGAGGACCCTATGACTAGAGCAACAACAACAAGAAGAAAGTCGGTAATAGTTTTTTCTTCTTTCTTTCTCGTCGTCGTCGTCGCTGCTGCTGAGAAAGAGAGAGAGGAGCTCAACTGGTTGCTACTAAAATCTCTTGTTTGGGCAAGTTCCCTGTTTTTGTTTTCACTTCCCCGGTGGAAATCTTCCCTGCTTTTCTTGAGGATGACGAAGAACATGGGATGAAGTCGGGAAAGTGGTGGAAGAGGGCCTAAGTACTAACTTGCAAACTTTTTTTCCTCTTTCGCCGGTAGTAGTTTCTTGGCAAAATGAGTTTCTCTCTTCTTTTTCCATCAGGACGCTGCCACCACCACCGCGGCTCTTTTTCCCACCTCTTGTTTGTGTAGAGTTAATATTGGAAAGGAAGGAAGGGCGCAAGAAAACAGAGAAAGAGGGAGAGTGAGAGAGTTTATAGCACAAGAGGCTAATAAAAATCTGAGAGTGGGATGCTAAAATGAGAAAAGTGTGACTAGTGTTTTCCATGTGAACGTGAAGAGGAGTGCACATGAACTCTTGCAAGTAGGTACGCATATTTTGTATATAAACAGCAAGTCTGTATATATTTTATAAATAATGTTATGACGGAAATGCAATATACCTACCTACTACGCATTATTCAAAGAAAATATGAGCCGGTGTACTTTGCTGAGAAATCTCCACTTTCATTTCCTGCATCATCAACGGCACAAGGTAAAGCCAGTTATGCGAAGGGAAGGAAAGTGCACAAGTTTTTGGGGAAAGGGGAAAAACGACGAGATGGGTTTCTTAAGGTTTTGAATAAAGTAGTGGACAGAGGCGACGAAGAGGATAATTATTTTGTAAGCGTTTCCAGAGATTATACAACTCATCATCATCGTTTCCTTTCTTAAACAGCAGATGATATTACATATATATTTGGACTAGAAATAAAGTCAAAACAATTATTGTGCTGGCAGCAACTTAGCCAACAACGTCCAATTATTAAAGGTCCTTACCACCAGCTCTATACGGTACAAAGTTGTTTCTTTTGTCGTATTGCTTCAGTGCGCTCTCTCTAAATTGAAACTTTAATCCGTGATTTTAAAGGAGAAGTAAAAGAAGCCTTTTATTCATCCTTACGTCCGCCGCTGTGCTGGTCTGAAGCTTAATTAGTTCAAAAGCAGAGATGATACAAGCTGAAGCAGGAATACTGCTGCACAATAATAACGAGAGTTCTGGAAACCTTGCATGATATCTCTACACTTTAAGAAGAGTTTAATAAGTACTCAAATACTTTTGTATCCAGCTATATTAAATATTATTTAATATTTCAGCAGTACGACAACACAAGGAGACAAAATTCTCAAGTCAGATATTTGATAATTCCATTCAGGTATTCTGTTTAATATGTAATGCTCACACAAACTCTTCATTCGTTATAAAAACAGTCATTTTAGCCAACATTTTATACGACCCACGAAGAGGTCAAGCTTTTAGTCGGCCAACTATTCTGCCTCTTTTCCCAAGTGTACATGCTCCTTGGCTAGTCCTTTCTCTCAACATCAAGTCTCAATATCCTGAGCTGAACGCTATCACGTAGAAAAGTGACAAATCTTTGCTTTCTTCTTGGAATGGATGGCATTAGTATTTGCTTTTCTATTTCTTACTAAAACCAAGAAAATATTGTACAGTGTGTGTGGTGGATATATGTAAGTATGCATGTTTGTCCACACTCAAATAAATATTGGACTATTGCAAATATTTTATATTTACGAATGTGTGTAGTGGAGATTAGAGATGGCCAGAGCATTGCCATCATCTACATACTTTACTCAGATGACACTTTTTTTATAGATATTTCAGTGGAAGAACAAGATCGACCTTTCAACCAAACCCCTTTTTCTGCACTTTTTATCCTCGCTGCTCTTCTGCTCTGCTCCCTCACTTGAGTAAAGAGAGGTTATGGGAGGTGATGAAATGTGAAAAATAAATATACACTCAGGATGTTCCTCGCACTAGAAATAAAGTGAGCAAAGTAGTATAAATCAAAGTGGCAAAGGTGGAAGAACTTTCCTGTGTGTGTGTGCGTATGTGTCTTACTATCAATACTGCACAAACCACACACACACACGTTCCATCTCCAAGCTAAACAACCATGTACACATACATGTTTGCATGTATTTCCTCCTTTTGTTTATCTTATTATTACTCACGTACATAGTAGCACATCTTACGTGTAGCAAATGCAATAGGCCGCATAAAAAACCAGCCAGAGAGAGCTTCTACCGGAGAAAGAGATGCGATGCGAGGTAAGTAAAACAGTCATTCTTTATTTTTGCGGTGAGGCATGTTGATGGTGATGCCTGGTGGCATCTTTTAAAAGAAAACAATTCCCAAATCAACTTACTTCCTCTTACTCCTTCTTCTCTCCGGACTACCGACAACCAGTGGAATGGATTTAACGGTAAATAGTAACAAGTGTAAAAACTACATACATGTACATATGTGTGTACCCCTTTGTGTACTTACATAATATCACATACATACATGTTTGGTGTTTATACAGCAGGCCACCTTTGTAGGTATGTACGTTTTTATGTAACTTGCAAGAGCGTCGTAATAAATGGCTATGTACCGTATACTCCTGTCAGTTCGGTGCAGGTGCAGTGCACTTGCTGTTATGTGACTATAAGAAATGGGTAAAATATTGCGACAAGGATGAAACATGAAGGCTAATGATTATACATCTCTCCCTCTCTCTCTCTTTCTCTGCTATTTTTCCGCTCAAAATTTTTCAGAGTATTTATACTGATAAAGCTATAAAGCTCCCAGAACGAAAAAAAACGACGAAAAGAGGATGAGGCAAGAGAGAGGGAAAGGCAAACGACTATTATTTGTCTGCCCAGCTATCTCCAGCAGCAGCACAAACCGTCTGTCCAATTATATTAAAGTGAAAAAAGCAGAAGGAAAAACAAAGCACACATTATATGTATATGCGTTCTATTCTATTTGTCCATGAGTAGCTATATATTTCTCTACTCATCTTCAACTGTTTTCCCAAAACTTTCCCTGTGACCAACAAGCAGAAAAGAAGATGATCCCGTACATGAAATGGGGAAAAAACCTCTTTGACTGGTTTTGTTCTTATTTATATTCTGTTTATTTGTATTATTTATACATGTGTAGAGGTACGACTGCGGTATTTTATCCGCTGTGTTTGAAATTACTTAGTTCATTCTCATCATCATCAACAAAATATCGTGGACAGACGCTATGGTTGAGTAACACAGCGCCAATTTTTTTAGAAAAGAGATGCTGCATTGCTGGGATAAAAAATCCATTTTATGAATGTCATTTATTATTTAACAGAGCACACACACCTCTGCTCCGTTCACAAACAAACAAATGACAAAAAACTGCATCTGATATGCCACGACGATGATGATGATCACCACTAACATCGTCAAAAGTAACAAGAGTAAAAGCATAAAAGCAAGAGTGAGAGAGACTAAACAAGGTGGACAAAATGGAATGGATGGGACATGGAACCAGAGAGAAAAAAAAGAAAGCAAATGGTATAAAATGCTGGTCGCTTTCCCTTGTTCGTCATGTCTCCTTACTCAGCTTATTGTTATTATGACGACGCTCACGTTCGTACGTGTGTACGTCCCTGCTACATTATATTTACGGATTTTTCTATGTGCCTGAATATCAGGAAAGCGGATCAAGATGTCAAATAAGGGAAAGGGTTATTTATGTATGATGCTTTTACTTGTTCGCTTTCCCTCTCTCTCTCTCCTGTTGCTTCAACTTGACGGTGTATTGAAATCTCGGTAACAATGTAGGCAAGCAGAGTGTATACTGGAGGACGGAAGGAAGGAGAATAAAAGCAGTTACTAGGATCACTTTATACAGAGAGACGCGGGAGGGGAACGTGGATGTGACTGTTTTTCTTCTTCTTCTTCGTTTGCTTGTGTTATTATTGCATTACTTGTACAATAAAAATATTAATGCTGATACGTGATGGGAACAAAGCTGCAGCTATCGTTTTCCGCACAGTGAAAATAAAGGGTAAGATTATATTCTTTTTTTGTGCTGTAGAAGAAGGCTTTTTTCAATATCAATTTTTTTCCTTCTTATGAAATGTTTGATGGAATAAGTTTCTTAAACCCTATTCTATTCACATGGAAAATATATATCACAATGTATATATTAGCATTGAACAGAAAATTGCAAATAAGGAGCAAAGACAAATGCTTGCGGTGGAATAGTATGTGGTGTCGCAAGTTCGCAGAAAAACATGGGAAATATTATATCGGTAGAAAAGGAAAGAAATGTTGCCCACTTACCTTACAGCAGAAGAGAAGAGTTGCAGTAGTTTGTTGTGTCGCTATCCACACATAGTCTTACGTTGCCCTCCTATTCTTTCGTCGTCTTCCTCCCTTTTTTCGTGTTTGCAATGCTGGTAATACCACAAGAGAAAAAAAATCCGCTTAGCTTGCTACAACTGCTAGCTCACAAGTGATGGAAAGAAAAGATGGAATCTGAGCTTTTCCTTTCTTGGAAAAAATAATAATATCCAGGAAACATACTACTTGTTTCTTACGTTCCGACTTTTCCAATGATACCAAACTATGTAAGGCCTAACCTGTGTGAAGCTGACTTTATTTCTCAGGTATGCCATAACTATGTAGTTAATAATGATATTACTATTATTATTATTATTACTCCTGCTTCTATTACTATCTATTGTTGTGCAAGTTATATAGCGACAAGGACGACGATGATGAAGATGATGATTTTGATTATTATCATGATGAACCAACTTATTGCCTGCCTATCTACCTATTTTCACTGTTGCTGCTGCTGTTGCTACTACTATTTTACTCCCTTACGATGCTCCGTTCCTTTCACAGACAGGGTGAGTGTGTAACTGTGGGTGAAATGAGCTTGAAGCACTCAGTTTATTCCCTTTCCCCTTTCTTTTCATTTCTTACCTTTCCCTTTGCCACTATTTTTCCCTATCAGACATGATGCGATGCCTGCTTCTGCGCTCCGTTCCATCCAGCAAAGATTTTGTGGAGACTACTACCACCACCACCACCGTTGCCAGAGAGAAGCAGCTACAGTAAACACTCTATAACTACTACATTGTATTCTGCCAACTTGAGACGCGAAATTTGTGGTCTTTTCTCTCTCTACTACTCCTGCTGCCTCGTCTTCCTCTTCTTGTGTCTTTCACTCACAACAACAGAGAGGGAAGAAGCAGGGAGAAAAATGGTGTCCATGGCTTTTTCTATGCTCTCTAGATGTATTTGTATGACAGGAGAAAATGTGTATATATGTGTACTTGTACAAAAAAACTGTATTATGTAAGGCTGGCTTGGCTCTTCTTCTTCCTCCTGTTTTTGCTTGTTCCTTCTTCGTCTGGTGCCTGTTGTGATATGTCATATTTTCCTGGTGGTTCTCCGGATTTACATCTCACACAATCTACCAACAGATGCGGAGGACACGCAACAAGAAAAAAAAGAGCTGTTGCTTTTTTTCTCCTGACTTTGCCAGTTCTATGTCTTTCTGAGTGTAAGTGTGTGTATGAGTGGTGTATATAGAGTTGAGAAGAGGAAGGATTTTCTATCGCTCTGCTACTACATATATATTGGCGTGTGTTCCTGTCCTCGTGAAAGGATAATAATGAAAATGGTAAGAAATAAGGAGATACGTATAGACCCGTAATCGGGATGGCGATGATGATGATGATCAAGTCATGTCCAAAGAAGCGCCGTTAAGCTTAGCTTTACCTAAAAGCAAGACGTGAGTACAAGTGGACGAGAGAGAAGGAGAAGCAACACGTCGAATTACAGGGAAACAGAGATAGATAGAGAGAAAGAGAGAGAGAGAGAGCGAAACCCTTAGCACGTCTCCGTGTTTTTCCGGTGATGTGACTTTTTTTCTCACTTTCTGTTACTGGTATTCAATTCTGCTCTACCTATCTGTCTCCTGCTAGTGTAATAGGCCAAGCGAGCGAGCGAGCAGGAAAATTGTATCCAATCCACCACCTCAACCACTAACACTACCGAGTCAATTTATGTCCCATTTACTCAACAGTTTTTTTCTCCAAAACGACGGGGAAGGAACAACCAAAAATTGGTGGGATGACGACGACGATGATGATGTTGTTGATTCTGCTTGATGCTGGTGCAATGGAAACAAGAATAAGATGATGATGAAGAAACAGCAGCAGCAACAACAGTCAATTTCATTTTTCCAACACAATTTCTATCGTTGTTAGTGGCAGTAGTAACCAAGCGTACTCCAGTAGTTGTATCAGCAACGGTTTCTGTACGAATAACAAAAACAACCAGTTAGGAATGACGTATATATATAGAAGCGGTAGGTAACAACGTAAAACTTTTCACATTAAAATTTTAGTCCTGATAAAAATCTCGTAATGGTTGAATTCATATTAATAAATGGGTTTATCATATATACCTAGACTCTTTACAGAAGACGGAAAGAATTACTCGCTTTGAATATTTGCCACAAGCTATAACGACAGACAGCCTTTCAATAGTTTCTGCACGCAGAAAAAAAGTACATTATGTTGTAGTAGGATAGAATAAACGACATTTATGCTGCTTCTGCTGCTGCTTACAAAGTTGAAAGGATCACTGGGTTTAAAAAAGGGGAGGAATGATTTTTTTCTAAAAATATTATAAATTATAATACAAACATGTCAGGGCATTTATGTATTTCCTATCCTCTGCCTACTATTTGCTTTTCTACCGCATTATAATTCGTAATTTTAGGAAAACGCAAAACGTAAAGCAAAAGTCCGCATTAGTCCATTCATTCGTGTTCCCGTGTCCAACGCAACGATGATGACGAGCGAGCGAGAACGCGGAGAACGTGGAAAGGGAAGCATTACTTCTCTTGTTGCTGATGCTCCACAACAGAAAGAGAGACCATTACGGGAATACTTTACGACGACAACGAGGCTCTCGCTGAAAAGGAGTTTCACGTTGTTGGTGATCTTGTTTTATCTCAAGTAGAAATGTCCAGAAAAAAAACCACTGTACAAATAAACTTTGCACTTGTTTAAGTATTCCCTTCTGGTTTTCAACAGTAGCACAAGATGTGGAATCAATGCACCGTCATACTTTCCCACATTAAACATATTATCTGCTTTACCAACAAGATGAAAGAGATGACGAAAACTAGCCATTCTCAAGTATGCTCTCCTCGCCTGATTGAACGCCACTTCAGGGGGAAATGTCTAGGTTTCCTACTTCCTCTTGTAAAAAAAAGTCTTGGCAAAATTATCGTAAGTACTTGTAAATGTTTGGGTTTGTAAGAAGAGAGCAGGAAAAAGAGAGCCTCTTGTACGGCTTGCCCAGCAATGTTGGTCGAGTTATGAAAAAACTGAGCAAGATAAGTTGTTGGGCCGTATGGATGAAAAGGATGAAAACGCAAAATGCCTAATTTTACTAGATACAATGTAATCACAAACGAGAAATGTTTTAAAAGAGAATAAAATATACACAGGTATGTATACATACATGTGTAACTGTATATACAGTTGTCCATACACACTCCACATTGATTGTAATCTCGATGACCTTTTGGACGGGGATAATGGAAATGAAAAGGATGATGATGATGTGATGTAGGAAATGAAGGAATGACGACACGAGAATGGAAAAGTCTGTACTCAGCAAGTATATGTATATAAGCCTTCAGAAACTGCACACAGGTAGCTTCTATTGACTAAATATTTACGTTCTACTTTTTGCATTGTCATAATACGAGACAGAGGGTACGTAAAACATGAAAGCTGTAATTTCATTCGTTGTTTTCATTCTCCCCTAATTTTACCTTTTTTTAAATGAGTGATTATTGTTGTGTGTTTTCCCTGTAGCTGCAACTTTCAACTTTCAAAATGCGAAAAAAATGTACACAAAGAACTGAATTCAAGTATGAGTTTCGGAGGTTGTTACGACGAGGTCTGCAGGATATTTTCAAAACTGGATAGTATGGACTCAGATTTTGTTTTGACTGTGAGCGGATATTCGGATCAAGTTCCATTATGTATAATTAGCAAACTGTTGCGCTTCCTAACGAGAGAAGTAATGTGTGAAATCACCGTGTTCGTCCAAATGGAATAGTATTATTATCATTTAATTAATAATTAAATGCTTTACGTCTAATGTAGTTCTAAATCTGATTACTAGACAAATATTCCATGACGGTTTTTGTGTTTAAATTCGTGCAGGAATCGGGACGCGGTGGGTACGAACGTTAAATAGTTGGCAAATTTAACCTTACGTAGTCAAAATGTTTCTAAAAATTTTCAGCAAGCCCTGAACCATGAACTGATTGAGTAAAATGGCGATGAATACATTGTGCAAGACAATGAGTGTACCTCCCAGTATAATATCGTGACTGTTGTACGTTTTTTGAAAAATATAGAAATAGAGACCATTCGTGAATCTTATTTAGTACTGAATTGCGATCGGAAGACTGAATTACCTACCATTTTGTAAAAAAGTATAGTAATTCAATATTGTATGCTCCTTTGGATTTTCTGTATTAACTATTTATGGACATTGCGTGTATGTAAACAAATCAAACTGTACGACATGCTCTGCTGCAACATTAATAATGCCATCAAATTAAATGACCACTGCTGCTAAATAAACTAACAAAAAATATCTAAATGCCTGCATCCTTTATTTGGTCTGCCATATTCAAATACATCTACGCTAACGCAACAATGCCCGTGTGCAGTCATGCAAGTTTGAAGACACGACCACAAACCAAAATGATTTTTGTAGATATTGGAATCAATAAGTAATCAGGAAGCAACTAGATCCCTTCTCTGCTGCTGTTCGGTTTGCTTTATTTTGTTGAATAGATTAAAAAGGACAATAATTTTAGATGCATGTTTCATGCAAGTTTGTACAGCCAAAATCCCATGCTCATTTTACAGTAGTCATTCAGCACAGCCAGTCTTTCGTCAATATAACTGCAGGAATTTTATGGAAAATATTCCGTATGACTTTGTCACCTGCATCACAGAAGGACAACGATGACAAGCAACCTCCCTTGCTTCCTTTCCTTTTGCTCCCATAGAACAAAAAACAACTGCATCCGTCGTACTGTCGTACCTTCTACACCGCTACCAACATTCGTTTTTTTCGCAAAATAGATTACTCTCTGTAATTTCCACATCCAAAACCCATTTCCTAGAAACTACCACCACCTAAGCAAGGTAAGTCAATGCATGTATGTGTATGAGAGAGAGACAGAGAGAGAGAAATGAAGAAGAGAGTAAATCAAAGATGAAAAAGCGCAGAGAAAAAGTTGAACTGCTTATATGATGATCATAATGATGTTATAGGTGTGGAAGAGTGAAATTTATTACTCTTCTGCTCCCCTTACATTTATTGTAAACATGGGGAGGTCAATAGAATGTACCGAAATGCGTATACTTACAGCAGCAGACGAGCCTAATATTAATATTTACGTACTCCCACACACCTCACCATGCACACCCTAAACGTATTGCTGCAGTCAAGAAGGAACAAAATATTATCTGTGACTGTGAGTGAACCGACGAGGCACATAATATTCTATTTGGTATAATTGGGCACTTGGCCCTATTAACTTTGAATAGCAATGATAATTTTGATGATGATGATGGCAAGGGTGATGTAAGCATAATCACAGTATATGCGATGATGTGCATTCGTTATAAATGTAACTATCGCACATACAAACATGTATATAAAATATAGAGGAGGAACAGTGCGAAAATTGTCACTTATCATCATCTTTTAACCTCTCACTATCATCACGATCACCCGTCCTGCTTTGCACTTGTACACATCTGCAAAAAATACCTGGATAATTTTCCCCGTTGATGGATACTACACTTGTGTATGTACATAAAGTGAATGCTCTTATGATGATGTCGATTTAATATGTTCCACTATAAAGCACATTCACCTCACCCTACACGAAAATAAGTCAAAATATTGCATTATATGTCATGTATTAGAGATGTATACGAAATCATGTTTACTCTTCGCTGCCCCCTCGCTCTGCCTCCTACTTGTTTCGTGCTCAGTCAGTTGACTGGTGGTAATAGAAACAAAAATGATGATGATGATGGCGATGACGATAAGGGCGAGGGCGACACGACAGCAGCAAGAGCAGCGACATTAATTTCCAGAGGATATGGACAGAAGAGCACTTCCTGGTTAAAGCTAGAAAATTTACTCATCATCGTCATCATCACTATCATCAGATTGATATCCGGTTTAACGCGCCATGGCGTGACTCGGCAGGCCCCCTGCTTTGCTCCTGCTTTTTCCTTCAAATCAGTTTGCTCAACGTATTACTACCATTACTACCGCATATTATGTAGGTGGTGAAGTGGAGTAGCAGGAGAAAGGATGGCAAATCAACAGCACAAGTAGCACATACAATCCGTTTTCTCTCTATCGCTCTCTCTTTTTGGCGCATCACACTATTATTTCGACAGAATCATCATCCTTTCCATATCAAAAACGCCAACCGGTACCACCACTACTGCATCAAACTGATTTTTTGCAGTGGTAATGAGTAATGACATGAAAATAACAGACTGATAATTGTAAATAATATGTGTGTATACTTTACTTCAGGTAGCGATAGAGTATCGTTAGATTATTGGTTTCTGAATCAGGTATACACTTCTACAATGCCAAATACGACAGTCCTTCAATAAGATGGGAATATTTCTACATAGGAAGCAATGCATTATTATTGTGATTATTACCTATATATTATGGAATCACCCGTGCATATCTATTCAACCCATCCACATTTGAATCCCTAAATGATTGCAAATTCTGTTGCAACCAGTCGTTTCCATAAAACGATACGAAGCAATATTTCCAAAAATATAGCCTGTGACAAGTTAAAATGCATGTGTGTGTACATGCTCAAGCGAAAATGTAATATTTTTAAACAAAATTTTGATGTTACGATTTCATTTTGTGCACATAGTTTTGACAAAATGAGCTTGTACGGATCTATCCCTTTTAGCTACATTGACTATTCAATAGTTGGTCTTTCGGCTACTTGATTTAATCATTGAAATGGCAGTAGGGATAAAATTTGGTTCTAACCACGATCACCTCACCACCACCACCAGCTCTATCACAACAACACGAGATGAAGTCGTGTGGGTACCTTGATTTTATTATGATGCTCTTGTCCAAACAACTCCTCCGCACAAATTCATATCAGCGAAAGAAGCGGTGTTGTTGTTACGAGCATAAACTTGTACATACTTAAGCCTTTGAAAAAAGGAGACACCTGTGTCCCAAGATCTCCCCTCTGTAAACATTTTCTTCAGGGATGACTCCCATCCAGTATCCCTCCACATCATAAGAAATGTAAACGATGGCTAATAACAATGTACAGTATGAAAAGCCCAGGTCTCCTCTCTGATAGTAATAAAATTCCAAATCTATGGAAACAAAGTTTGTTGGGGAAATCCCAGTACGGAAAAATATTATATGCACAACGAAAAGAAAATCACCACAGAGTAATAATGTACACTAATAATCTTTTTGATAATAGGGACGAAGAAAGTAAGTGTTTTTGATAATGTTGTTGTGTGAGTGTGCACATAAAACGTACCTAGAAAGTACCTTCAATTGCTTTAGCTCGCAAAAGTTTGCACCGCAAGACCACAACACAGCAGCGTCAGCTCATGTCAACTTGGGTGCTGCGCTTCTTATTATTAAACTCGACGTGGTCGATACCAAAAGATTTTGAATATATGGGACGGGAATTAGATTCGGGGAGATTATGATGTAATAAGGTTTTGCCTCTATAGGAAAATCGATCATCCAATCCATTTCTAGCATATAATATTATCCTTCCTTAAAGTTCTCATTTAAAAAAAATATCGGTAATTTTTATGACTTTGCATATGCATATCAGTTAATGCTACCCCATTTCTTCTTCTGGTACAATCCAAGGCAATCAATCTCACTTGGGATTTGTGCAAGTCTATAAAGTAACAGCTCTCGGTATAATAATTACAGATTGTTGCATTTATTAACGGTACTGTGTCAAAGTCCTCTCTTTTAATGCAGAGGGAGGAGATGAGGCGGAAAACTGAATGAGGAAAATATATAAATACACGACATGTTTCTAAAAGTATTTTAAGTGCAGCAATGCATGCATCGTTTTCAGAGAAGATGGGATTTTTTTCTCCCCCACTTTCCAACAACCACCAAGGTAAAGGAAAAAAATACTCACAATCGGGCTCAGCTTTTTTGCTTTTACTTCTTCTTGCACACAATTATATTGCTACAAATCAAGTTGATACCCAACATTCTTTTCGGTCGAATTATACGCTCACTCACTCGCTTGGTATATAGCTCAGCTACAACAGGTACATGATTGTCCCTGCTTGCTGTAAAGCTACACAGCAAATTGACTGTGTAAACATAATATCCCATCAAAAGAAGTCGAAGAATGGTACAAAAAAGTAGAGAGAAAAATGTCCGGATGTGGTTGTGACAGGATGAGAAGCTGTTGCTGCGACTATCTATACCTATGCAGCTATATTGTCCAGTCTGTCTGTCCACTAATGTCCAATCCAGATTCGACAACTGCGTCATGTTTTATGGTTTTGTCATTCTGTCTGTTTCTATACTGTATTTCTCTAAAGTAGATGCCCTCTTTCTTTGCAATTTACTTTACGTCTTTCGCTACCTTAGTAGATCTGTATTGAGAGTGTATATTATTATTTAGCATCATCGCCATGGCTACTATATAGTGGCTCACTTCACAATAAACTGCAGCAGCAGCAGAACGGGAGAAGCAGACCCAGTTTAGTCAGCCAGCCAGGGAAGGAGACTGATTCACATCTTGCTTTTCTTCTGATGATCCTGTTGCTGTAAGTGAAAAGAGCTTGTGAAAAAATGGGGAGAGACATGACGAGAGTGAGAGAGAAAAAAAGGGGAAAAATGGAATCTATAAACCCTACTACTATCTATCTGTAGAAAGAATCACACGATCATCATCATCCTCCTTCTCATCTTGTTGCTATTGTGTAGTATTATGCGTCGTCACAAGTAGACAGCCGTGTGTAGTATGCATATTACTTTTATGCATACATTCATTCCTATTTCGGTTTGGAGGGCTTCCTGTTTTAAAAGTAAACTTTGAGCCCAACAACCGAACAGTGAGAGAGAGATGGAGTGAGGAAGCGACCAGAATAGAATAATGGCAATGGAAGCAATAGTAAAAAATACCTGGAGTACATGCTACAAGAGGCCCAGACATTCATGTATTATTATATTGTGTACTATCAACAAATGTACTTTCACTTCGATCGATCTCTATACTTTTCCTTATTTTTTTTACTCTAAAAACTTACCAATCTGGTTTTTTGCATACAATTGATGCTTTTACCAAGATGAGTAAATGAATGAAAGTAAAAAGTACAACAAGGAGAGAAAGAGTAGGAGTATGTCGTTTGTGTGTGTGTGTGCACCAAACATTTCAATTAAAGAATATTGGCGGAAATTTTTTTCCTTCTGTACTCCTCCACACGCACACAATAAAAGGAAATTTGCATTTACGAATTTCAAACAGATATATATATTTTTTGTCGGAGACAACCAATTCAATTAGAAAATGGGTGACTCATCATCATTCCCTCTCGTTCCCTATGTCATCATTATTATTATTCCATTACAACCTCCTCGACTCGTTTTTGGTGAAGTCGTGAGAAAACTTTGATTTCGTGTTAAGCATTAAACAAACACAGTGTGCGCGAGAACGAGCTCCTCTGCACATCGTCGTCCTCGTCATCATCATAAAACGACACCGTGAACACACTTACTTACTTACTTTCTCTTTTTTATGGGAAAAACCGACGCGAGATGAAGAGGACATGTTATCCGCACAAAAAAAAACCAGCGTAACACACATATACATATATATAGTGAATGTAAGTATGACATGATAATAATAAGGCGAATCTCTGTTACCATTGGATACTTTTTTAAAAAACTCCGTAGACATTATTATTATTATTATAGCTGTTATGAAAGTGCTGCTGCTGCTGGAGAGAAAGGATTTAAAAAAAGAAAGAAGCCTCCTTTTTCGCAGGCCCCTCCTGAGTAAACGCTCAGAGCTTGACTGCATGTTGTGTGTGGTCTTTCTGAGAGAGTTAAAGAGAGACATGCAGAGTAAATGACGTACGTACAAGAACCACACGTAATATTTTCTTGTGGCTATGCTAGTGGTGTGGTGAAGGTTTCAGATACAAAAGAAAACACAAGGATGAAAACTAGTGATGATGATGATGATTATAGGATGAGAGAAGAAAAATAAAAGTATGGGTTGCTCTGTCCTTGGTGGTGGTGGGGTTGTTGTAGGAAAAAAGAGAAAGAATAAAAAAGGAAGGAAAAAGGTGTTTGAACAAGCAACAGGAGGAAAATGGCAATAGAGGAGAGAGAGAAAGCGGAGAGAAAGAAGGCCGAATAAAAAAGAGCTCCTGCTGATGCCTCATCCTCATCCCTTGATATATTATTGCTTACACACTTGATAATATTATATACGACGGAGGAGGCAGTGTTATGACGATGTGAAAGACTATCAACCAAGATTTCAGTAATATTGTAAAAAAAGACCCGCTCCTTTCTCTCCTTGATGTGTAAACACACTGCATCCTGCCTCTGCCTCGCTGCCTTCTTTGTGTCTTTCTTGCCTTCTCTCTCTTTCTCTTCTTTTATTTTTTGTCACTCTTCTTTCGTCAGACCGCACAAGGAATATATAATGCAGTGTTGTGGTAATGGTAGTGGTAGGCCGTGCTAAAAAAGTCTATTACTTTATTTCTGTTGCTTCATTTCTCATTATTGCTCTAAACCCTATGAATGAAGGCTAAACCTCACAGTAATATGTACATAAGGTAGGTATATGTTTATATATTATATTAATATATGCCTATATGCGTATGCATAACACGATATTGCAGTGATACAAAACAAACCGAAAACAACAACAGCAATCAGAAAACGGCACGTTAGCACAACAGACACCACAACCCATGAAGATTATTACGGAAGCCGATATAGGATCATAAAAACCATTGCAAGTGTGTGAGGGTTACTCTTCATATCAGTTCCTTCCTTTTCAACTTTTCACCACTGCCACTACAATATTCACGGTTGTAGCATTCATCCTCAAACTATCGTTTTCACTGCTGTGCTAATATTCTGCTGAACATTCGACAGCGACTTTTCTGCAATTACTAGACTTCGCTTAGCAGCAACGTTCCCATTCAAGCTTTCGTTCACGTTCAGCAAACAAAATATATTTATTTAGGAGAAAAAAAATCTCCATCTTTTTTTGTATGTTTAAGATGTCAGGTAAAATAGACAAAAGTCGTGATATGGGATCTCAAGAAAATGACATTTTTTTGTATGAAAATAAACACCAGGATGAAGGCTATAAATATAGCGCAATAATGTATAGCACATATTGTGCATAAAATGCAAGGCTAACAGTGCATGTTATCTTAATACATCATACCGCCTTCCATGAGGGTGGCAAGCAAGCAAGAGTACCCACAGAAACAGAAAAAACGTATCCACAGGTACACTATTTACCAACTACATACATAAATAGATTCAATGATTACCTTTCTTTAAATTCAATGTAAAGGACAGTTATACCAAGACTGGAGACAGACTATGAGAATATTCCACAAGGAATATTGTATGTAACCACTACTACTTACTAATAAGGATATCTTTACGGTGTCATGCGATTCATGCCTTTCTTAGTACTTGGCAGAATTTTCATGTTTCCCAAGTAACTAATATTTTAATTACGACGGCGATGTAACGATTTGGTATTAATCTTCATTCAGGAGTTCCAGATTATATTTGGTAACTACATATTATATAGTTTGATTGCATATCCAAATGGTAAAACTTTTTATTAAGTAGCTAACAATTTGTTCTACGTCGCAACATGTATTTTGCAATCATTTGACACGTGCTAATTAGAACCAAGATATGTGAATAACTTTAAACTTATTTTGTAATAAAAAGTTTGATGAATTCTTTAGGATCAAGCCTTATATGCATTCTTAACACATTGTAATCACATGATACTTTATATTGAAGCCTTCGATGAAACTATACCTGAAATTTATTTTCCTTAAGGGTGGCCCTGGTCATTGTGTCATCGTTAAACACGTCTTGCAAACAAAATTCTTAGCAACTTACTCATCTTTCTATAAATTCTACGAAGAGTAGGGATTACATGACGCGAGATACGATGATATGATAAAACGACTTGTTGTTGACTTTTCATGCTTATTTTTCCATGTTGAAATATACCTAGACACATTGCACAAGAATCAAAGTTTGTAGATGAAGCAGTCCTCACCCTTTCCCTCAGTAGCAATTGTTAGCAAGTTTCCAGGAGGCTGGGTAAAGCTACATACTACATGCGTCTATCTACAGTAACATAGCGACTGAGTGAATTTTCGTATCAAATTATAGATCATGTCTAACTATATATGTACTTATAAAAAATTGATCACTTGTTAGCCTTCTTATTTTCCTGAAGTAATTTGAGTTAATAAAATTAAGAGATAAGATCACTCACGTGGTGCAAACTTTTTAATCATGACTACAATGTCAAATGTAGCAAGCACATGTGACTGTCGTCTGTATAGGAAGCAAGCAATAGTTAACAGAAATTTTATGTATAAAACCTCATTGCATTTTATAAAGTATAGTATCTTAAGACGAGTGTCTTGTCTCGTTATCCCCCCACCCCCCCCCCCCCCCGACGAATTCATTCATCCTTTCATTGTTTCTCAGAACAATTAAATTTGCTTTCAATTGTATATAAAGAAAATCTCTCAATAAAGGAATTCAAGCTAAATATGTTAACTGGAATTCCAAAGTTGAAAGTTATCGAAGTATTGTTCAATGTTCCCCAAATTCCAATTGCTAATTGTCTGCTTGACTTCACTAAAGGTATATCTGTATTTTATTTAGTTAAGTAGTTCCATGTGCTATCATTTTGTCGTGGTAAGCTTGCTGGAAAATTACGCCCAACTATTGAAAAGGCAACTACCTAGGTAACGAAAGACTGCGTGCGTGTGCCCCGTTTATCATGTTATCATACGAAGTGACATGACATACCCATCCATAATGAATCATTTAGTTTAACATTTTAGCACAATGAAAAAATAGAACTTTGATGAACAGAATGACTACTGCCATTTTACATATTGTTTGTATTGTAATCGACATCCGATTGCTAAGAGAAGTTTTGTAGTTCCAATATAGCTTGCATGACTGACTGCAGGTATAACAAAAGGAGAAGAAATAAAATGGACAGGTACATTTTAAATATTGCTTGCGTAATAATGCAGTCAGCAACGTGGACGTGTATTCATTTTGTACGGTAGCAGGATAGTAAAAAAATATATGAAAATGCACACTTTTCAATAGCAATAAATTCCCGTGACTTATTTGTTGGCAAAACTTTTTTTTTCCGGAAAATAAAAAAAAATCCACATTTTCGCCTTCAAAAAATATGGATGCATGTAGAAAGGAATACAAACACTCCCACTCTAGCCAACAAACAAGGAGAAAAGAGTCAGCCTCTCCTGACATGCCGTCATAGTTATTATTTTTTCTGGCTTTTGTCGTCAATGGGACGCTGTTACGCACTTTGCCCAAAAAATGATAAGTACACTACAAAAAGGCGTATTGATTCCTGCAGAGAGCTACATAATATTTTTTACATCAAATCCTTGAGCAAGTACGTAGTATACAGTTGGCAATATGGAGAAGTACAACAAAAAGCGGCGAATGAAAGGGATAAAAAAATCCACTGTTTCTGCATGACTTTATAGATCCCTTCTATTCCCTCCTTGCATGCATTTCCCTTTCAACTTCAACTCATCATCCGTTAAAATGTAGATGAGCTGACTGATTTATCATGGAAGGATAATGTCAGAAGAAAATCTATTATTGATATGCCAAATGCCTGTATTCGGGTCGGATATGATGTTCGAGCAGGGCTTATCGTATACGGTTTTGATACTTCAGCCTACAATAATAGGAGATGTCGTCGTCGTTGTGACGTGTCTAACATTCTCATAAAACCCATACAAATCCTTTTACTACAAGCACTGACTTGATCTCCATGGCATGATCACAGCAGCAACCTACCTGGATATTCGGAGAAAGCGGATTAATATTGTAAATGGATACAAAAAAAATATGCGACAAGTTACATACACGGCATTCAACAGAATAATATAGTGTGCATATATGGACGGATTGACAGTAATGCATATACAATAGGTGGGTGGAAACTTGGGAACTGTATCAAAAGTACTCGTTATCATAATAAAGATTAGTTCATCGTTACATACATTTATTGTCAAAGACGTTCTATGCACTTTAACGTGACTAGTAAATCATTTATGAAATTGAGAAGAAAGGTTTTATTTTGGTAGACAGCAATGCAGAATCAATTATTTAATCAAAATTTATAGTAGCTTATTCTAAAGCTGACATAAGCTTTGGTGTGTGTCGTCATGGAATATTTGCTTTCCGGCTTTTATGCTTTTTAAAGACAAAATAAATAAACTAATAGTAAAAACCTGATAAAATTTTCCAAAAATGCTGATTCAAAACTGTATCAAGAAACAAAATATTTAATCTGCAGATACAAAAAGAAAGCAGATACACAGAATGTATTTAGCACGCATTTTGCTTATTTGGATGCAGCCAGCTTCCAGTTTAAACAAACAAAGGATGTAACTGAAGTATCAGATTTCAGCTCTCAAGGTACAATATGAAATGCAAATGCGAAAAGTTCATAGAACTTAAATACCATAAAAGATAACTGTTATTACATGGCATTTGATATTGCTGAAAACGGGGAACCATCCAGAGCATGTTCCCTGAGTGACTTACCCACTCCCTTTTTATCTGAGTGTCAAGTCATGTCACTGTTCGCAGGAATTCAAATTCGCGCAAATGTTTATTCTGCTGCACAAACTATCAACGCACCACGCTAATGCATTTCTCATGTTTGCTTTCCGTTTGTTTCACTAAACCGTAACATCTAATCGAAACCGTGGGAAATAACCTGATAAACCATAAATTAACTTAAATCACGCATTAATTATGTTTAATCTGATAAGGTTAATATGGGGAAAATGACAAAAGTTTATTGACACCAATAGCTTGAGTAAAGATTTCCATAATATTGCTTATCACTTGTCACCAAATGCAAATCTGCGCAACTGAGTGAGTTGAATGTGAATTCCAAAAAATGCTCACGTTTCCCCGGTGATTCCGAACAAACATTTCGACTCATTCCAAGCATTAGAATCGTAATGGCATGCAATAACAGATACATTTTATTTATGTACGTTTGTGTAATAATAATGTTTTCTGCGTGTTATTCCGTACCTTTTCCAATTGTGTCGCTTGTTGGTGCTAAATTCCAAAGACATTGTGCTACACGCTACATATTATTGCATATCGTCAAATGTCAAAATGTCAGCAAGATAGGAATTTGCTACAGAGATGACAAGTGAAAAGAATGTCGATTTATGGTACGGAATTCCATGATGCTTCTTTTTTTAACGTTTTTTCGAGAAATGGGAACATGTTCTATTGGATTGAATGCTGAAAGAAAAAACATCTTTCACATGATAAATAAATGAATGCACCCGAGAAATAATAATAATATATTTTGAGTGTACTGAACCACGATGGGTTGAATGCGAGCGAAGGTTCCCTTGTCTCTTACGGCATTTTGGCGTCACGATGACTTTGAATGTACAAGATTGATAGGTAGTCAGGTATGATATGATTGCATAATATGATGACTTGACTGATGATGCATGTCACAAAGGAGTCAGAATAGTTTGGAGAGACGAGTTATGTATAGACAGAGGGTATGGAAAAGTTACAATTCTACACGAAACTTATGTGCTCGTAGCTTTTCACACTGTAACGAAAGCTATATCCACAATAGTAATTCGTAAATACATACTAATATGCACATGAGTTTCGGCTTCACAGTTTGTCATACTTAGCTTATTGTCTAGGACAAAGAGAGAAAAAACAGGGCGAGTGAAAAATCAGAGAATAATAACCAGAATGAATCAAATTTTTACCCAAAATAAACTAAATGAGATTACACTTTTATAAATTGAAAATATGAATCCAGAGTGCAAATAAAAGTTGAGATTCGGGACGACTCGACTAGAGAAAGCAAAAATGAAATAGCAACAGGTTACCATTCGATAGCGTAAAAAGGTTGTCACAGTTCAGAATACCAACAATACTTTTTAAAAACTTTTTTGTCATTTTGTGGCTTCTAGCCACATTGATAAAAGTGTATAAAAAGTTGAAGGCACGTCCTTTTTTATGCGATACCGCACCGCAACTAGATCACCCTCCAGGTACAGGCATTATCATAATATTATGTGGTCCCTGGAAAAACTAGTATGCTTGAAAGCTACAGTCCTACTTTACGCAAATGTTTGTCTACCTGTCCATCTTTTAACACGGAATTTCTTACATGATTTCAATTCAGTCAATTCTTATCCAAGTTTTTATACAGAATTGAAAGTTTGATTTCGCGTTAGGGTTTTATGAATAGTGTTTCCCTGAAACTGCTTCATCATATAAAATTAATGGAATTATCGCTACTTTTCTATATTTCAATTCCTCGGTATATTTTCTTTAGTTGTTTGCTTGCTAAGAAGCCAAAAAAGAAACACGAGAGTAGAGAAAAAAGTGCTGAGATCCGATCCAATACGCTTGAGAGAAAGGAAATAAGAAAAAATAGAAATGAAAGAAAAAGCAATAATAACTTATGTCTATGAACTATGAGCATTTTACAGTCTTTGTACAGTGTTATTGTATCAAGTCACAAGTAGTACTAGATTGCTATGGTGTCATGATTATTATCGTCGTCACGTCAACAGCATCCCCACATCCCTCCTTGTCTATACACCATACCACTAAATCGAGTTTTTATTGGATTCTGGCTGGATTCTTCCGCAGACGAGAAATCGAGTCGTGCGGTGGTAATGGCTCTTCTTTTCTTTCTTCTTTCTCACTGAATTCAATATTACTCTTGTGAGCTGCCATTTCGAAGTGCAATCTTTTTCCACTAAAAGCATCATAACATCATTTTTTTCCTTCAGGTTGAGGAGAAAAAGTTCAGAAAAAATATTTTGCCCTTTCTCCATTTATCTCTCAGGAGATACATATCCTTACTCCAAGTATAATATTTAAGTATGAGTTTCAAAGGTCAGCAAACATGACTTGCGTACGGGAGCAAATTAAAGGCTACAAAAATGAATGACATAAGTAATGTTTATTTTGTTTAAAATACTGGACGCATTATGGGTTCTTATGAAGCACAACGACTACTGCATGATTTAGTAAACTGTTCGTTGGGCGTACAATTTTGGAAATCTATTTTTGAAAAACGTAACAGGAAGTCGGTTAAAAGAAGAGGTTAAATGACTAACAACCACACTGTTGCAAGACGCAATTTATTGTCAAGCGCTGATTGTAGCAGCTCGTAGAAATGTCAATATCCAAACCAATCACAAGTTGCCCCAAATCTGATTGTTTTTAGAATTTCTGATTTCTTAACATATATGTATTTGTATTTATGACTCAAATGATTTAACAAAGGTTAAGATTCCGATTTATGTGATAGAAGTCTATCCAATTACCTTTGGTTTTAACGTCCGGACAACGGAATCCGTGGTAACGTTGACCACATAATCTCCAACCCGGATTAGCAGATGTTGAACCTGGAGTACGTCACTGAACAGTATTTTTAAACAATATCGTTGAAAGAGGCACATTATGTTGATAAAAACACTAACACGTCCGAGAAATATGACGACATTGCTTTGTCCAACAAGTTCTACTTTGAAAATCAACCAATTAATTTAGTTTAAAAGAAATTGCAATTCTAAAGAGTTATTTGCTTATGTCCTCACTAATTTTTTTCTTCTTGATGAACATGGCTAATGAGTTTTCTTCGTTTCAACAAAGTATTGTAGTAGTTTTCTGACCAAGTGTCATTCAGTGAGGAGACCATTAAAGACTGGAAGTGAGTTGATGGATTTGGGTCTGATTTTAAAGCAACAAAAAATACAACTCGTGACAAAGCCAATGTACTTTGGCAATTGGGTTTTCTCTCTCATTTTGTCTCCTCATCATGCAAAAGGAATACGTATAGTTTTTACCCTATAATCCAGCAAATAGTTTTGTCCATATCATTAATACAAAAAAAGTTAACGTGGACTAACGCCACCATCATCGCTACATTAAATGGTTTGAATTTTTGGATATGCTCAGTGAACCTTTTATTCGTTTCAAATACCATCAGAAATACATAGTAATTTATGGCTACGTACAACAATATACAGACAGAAAAACGTAACGGAAGCAGACTACATTGCCGTTGTTCAGCCGAAATGATAAACATCGTGTACTTAATGAAGATCCTGCGATGACAAAAAAAGTTTACCCATTTTGTTTTTTTCTTCTATATATATATATTTCAGGGGAATGAATCGAGGGATTCTCTCGTGATTTTATAGTTGAGGTGAATTCACAATTCTCGTTGATGAGTTGCACACCACCGCCATCATCGTCGCCAGTCAGTCATTCAACAATGACAACAACAAAGACTGGTACAGGCACACATGCTTAACTTTTTCATATATTATGTACGTACATAATTCTATGAATCGCTATATGAGCACAAACATAATATCCTATTAAAAGCGAGCAATTTAACCAGTGTAATGCACATACTGTAAGCACTGAAATAATAACTGAGTTTTTGACAGCGTGAAATATTTTGGGGCATAATGAGACTAATTGAAGTAGGCAACTACCTA
>RBVU03000091.1:0-25000 GCA_004115045.4 Sinella curviseta
ACTTTAATATATTTATTATTTAATTTTTATGATTATTGTTCAATAATAAAAATAATAATAATAAATTCTATTTACTGAGATGATTACATACTACAATTAAAATATGTGAGAATACACAATAATAAATAGAACCATTTGCGATTACATGGAGGGCGTTGAATTCTAACAGAATCAATATGCTTAGTTTTGCAATACGGCAATAGAAAATTGATGTGCTTATTGCGATCATTAAATCCGGTCTTTAAGTAATCAAAATTAAGCATTTAAATATTTAAAAAGCTTGTCTATCATGTTGTATAAGGCTATAAAATCATATGCTCAGGAATCTCCTGAAACTATCTTTCGTACATGCAAAATCATTGCGTTTCGGGAAATGCAATAGGTTGCAACAGGAAAATTATCATTGGATCAAATTAATTTAATGTTTTATCCAAATAAATGTTTAATTAAAGTTAGGATTGCTAACGCAACAATTGAAAATCCAGCATACTTTTGAGATGTCAGGGGAAAAAAATTATCCATCCGAAATATATACACTGTTTCAAATATTCAATTAATTCATACATTTTACAGGCATATGGAGCACGTATTTCTGCAAAATTTTGCAAACAACATTTCCATTCATGATTCGTATATACGACTCATCGACAAAAGATACCGGCGTCATCCCTTTGCTGTTTTTCGCAGTTAAATCTAAGCCAGATTGAATGAGATACAGAACAGCGTTTGGACACATGAACTGTACTGCGGCGTGGAGAAATGTGCAGCCGTCATCGTATTCAAATTTCAGATTTCCTCCTGCTTCAACCACACTTTTAGCAGTTTCATTAAACAATGTTTGATCATCACTTGACAGTAACTGGCACTTAAAAATTGAGTCAAGAATTTTGTTTCCAAATTCTGAACTAGTCACTGCCCCATTGCCTACCAGGAACTTGATAGTGTTGTCGTCCATAATTGGGTGAAAGTTTTGATCAATGCATTCTTCCAGCGCCGTCATGTTTCTTCCGTTTCTTGAGTTAACATCTATCCCTCCATCCGCTACCAAATATTTCACTATGCCATATTGTTCCTCTCCTGTGGTCACGAAAGGGTTTAGAGCGTAGTGAAGAGCCGTGTTGTTATTTACATCTTTATATTTCGTATCAGCTCCATAATTTGACAGGTACTTTACTGTAGGCAAGTCAACCTTCTGAAGTGCCATTAGAAATGGTGTACTCTGGTCCTTTCCATTCTATGCATTTGGGTCTGATGCATTTTTTATCAAAAGTCTCACCATTGGTCTAATGTCTTTATAATATAATGTCGGATATACGAACACACTAAACAATGGCGTGTGGCCGTTCCTGTCACGGATCTTTACATGATCTGGATTGAGTGATATAAATAACTCCGCGGCTGAATAATGATTGTTGCGTATGGCAACGGTGAGAGCAGTGTCGTTTTGGAAATTGGAATTTGGCCAATAAGACATGTATGGCATTAACACTTTTAAGGAATCCGGTCTTCTGCCCGCAGCAATTGCAGTACCGAATAGAGTGGACTCGCCAAGGGTCTCGTTTTCTGTACGACACAGAAAGTCAGCATGCACCCATTTAAAAAGTTCTAAAACATTTCTTTCTATCTCAAAGTTTGAAACGTAATTTTGAAGCGGGGTACCCATGCCCTCGTAATAGTAATTTACTATTTTGGGTGTGAGCTGGTCTTGGATGTCCATGCGCGCCAAAATTTGCTCGTAGTCATCAGGCGAAAGTGAAAATTTATAATTTGATAAGTAGTGTAAAAGGGTACCGTGACTAGGACATATTATTTGAGCATCCGCTTTAAGGATTAAAAGCTCATGCACAATTTCTTTTGAATAAGTATAAAAGAATGATGTGCAGGAGTAGTAGCCTTCGTATGAATTATCTAATATTGATGATCCGAAAGTGCTAACAAGAAATCCAAGGATTGCTTTCTTGTCATTTACATTTATGTTTCCGTCATATTCGAACGGTGCTATCGATGCACTGTGAGCTAGGTACTGCCGACTGCGCTGGTCCTTAAAGAATGGCCACAGATAGTTGAATATTTCATATACTCCTCTCATAGCTGCTAGATTTAATAAATTTAGACTGGGACAGTACTCGGAACCACTTTCTAACTTAATGTCATCTAGTTGCGTTGTAGAATGGTCAGATAGTTTTTCAAGGACACTAGTCACTAATGGCAAGCTACTATAGATTACTGTATTTACTGCTAGTTCCTCAAATTCTGCACTCGTGATATGATTTGGTGTTGAGTTCTTACTAGATTCATACATTGTCTCAAACAAACTTTCGTAGTCATCGTGTATCGTTGCTACTAGCAAATTTAATGCAGAATCCAACTTCGGTGATATCACTTGAGTGTTTGAAGGAGACGGTGAAGCATTCAAAAAGTAAGCCACTAAATTATAACTAAAAGTGTACGTTGTTAACCTAAATACATGGGCATTACAGTTGTAATAATGATCAATTTCATTCACCACCAAAATTTTCACTTTTACATCTTGGCATAAGGTACCGTTTGATGCACAGTTAAGTGAAAACCAAGCTGCAAAGTAGTCAGCAAATGTTGGATGAATGAACTGGAGTCTACCTGAACCGTCGCTACTCCTTTCCATGAGCTTAGTTTTTAATAGTTCATAAGTGTGGGACTGGGACTGATCTCTTTCTATCGTCAAGTCAGGAAATATTATACGAATGGCTTCGTATGAATGGAGTGTATAAAGCCCAAGAATGCCATTGATGTCGTTTGTGTATCCACTGATAAGTTTGTACACCATCTCGTCATAAAGTTGATACACTGACGTGAAATAAATTCTAGGATCACCCGGGGCGATATGGTTGTTTGGATCCGCATAAAGTGTGGCGTTTTCTTGATACACTATAGCCATAAATGAAGTTAGTAGCGCGATTCCCGTGAAGTCATCTTCCTTCTCCGATAGCCGTGATTTTATTTCTGATACGCATGCTTTTGAATAATTTTGAAGGAGTCCTATGTCCAGGTTTTGGTGGGTTTTGTTCCAAAATTTTACCAGATATCCAATCTGTTTTTCCGACGAAAATGGTTCGATTCCGTATCCCATCGTCTTCAATGAATTTTCAAGGTCGTCCAGGTAATTTGGTCTTGTGGTTACGAAAAACACGGTTGAGTTCCAACTTTTGATTTCGTTTAGAACATTCAGCCCAAATTCAATTTGGTCATTTGGTAACTGATCAAAGGCGTCCAAAAGCAACAGTAATTTACACTTTCCTGCTTCAAGCCCAGTTTTTAATTGATTTCTACATTTTCCGTTTTCACAAGCAATTTTTACAATAACAGATAACATGGAGTCTGTTAAATTCTTGGATGTTTTGTTCAATTTCGTCACTTCCTCAACAAATGGAGCAAAACTGGCAAACACTATGCTGATATTACCGGCATCAGTCTGAATTGAATGCCCGATACTGGCCAGCAACGTGGACTTTCCTGTTCCAGAGGAGCCATAGATGATAATAGGCTGCCGTATAAAGTTATTGGAATATGTTGTATCCTCCTTAAAATCTTCAATATTTCCGTTCAGCTTGCGTTGAAGTTTTGAGATGAACGGCAGGGTTCCGAAATAGTCTTCCTGGATGCGCTCATCAGTAGTTTCAACAGCACGCTGTATGAAACTCATATCACTTCCACAGGACTCCATCCACTTGAACGTTTTAGTGCTCTCATTATACTGCAGCCAGTGCACCGATAGCTCATGTCTAATCTCGCAAATCTGATAAAACTCGGTGACGAGCTGCAGCCCAGTGATGTATCTGCTTTTGGTGATCATATCGTGAAGCGTAGTGGTAACGGAGATTGTTGTGCCAAATTTTACGAGTTGCTGAACCTGATACTGGTCTATGCTGCTGAATACCAACACGTTATCACCAATGTCGCTGCTGAATAACTTGTCACTGGACATATCCTGTCTGGAGCTCAGCTCCCTCCTGATGTATTCATCTGGTAGTTTGTGTACGGAATTTCTGGATAAAGCTAGAATGGACCGTTCTAACTCAATGAATCCAATTGCAGCAGCGGACGCAAGTACAAAAGTGGCTAATATTACAGCAGATGCCAATCTCGTCTGTTGCTTAGTTTTGATCTGTTTGTTGAGGTCAGCAAATATTTCACTATAGTATCCACGCAGTTGTTCTAAAGTACAATAGTTTATCCATAAAATGCTACCGGACAACATTTCTTATTTGAATAATTTGCTAGTTAATTACCGGATGCATTCTGAAAGCCATTTGTTCTAAGCAGCTCCTCTAACAGGTGAAGTGTTGCATCGTTTCCGTTTACCGAACGCCACTCCATCAAAATGGATAAGTAGACGTCCGTAATTTGCTTGGTTTCAATCAGCAATGCTGTTCTTTCAGTGTTGATTGTTTCTTCCTTTATGTTAAGTGACCTTGCTAAATCCGCCCATTTCTTTACTAGTTCTGTAGAACTGCCGGGGTCAATGATTTCAATTATTTTGTTGAATGGACAATCTAGGTTTTATTAAAGAGGAAATGTCACTGTATCAAGTTAATTTTTAAAGTTTCTGATGATATGCTAAAGACGAATATGATGTTATTAGTACACTTCATTAACAGTTACCTGCATCTCCAACTACTGGCGAGGTACTAACTTCCTCTTGACCAACGCTCTCGCTACTCAGCAACGAAGTTTCCTCTGAATCCATCGCTAATGGAAATTACGGGTTCAGTATGAGTTTCTACGAAATGTTCCCGAAGGTGGGAACCGAAATATATTTCACATGTAATACAAAATCAGGAATAACGCCAAACTTCACTATTGGTTTTTGTATTTCAATATAATTAGCGAATTAATTTCTTCACACATTCGACGAGTAAAAATGAACTGTATAATACGCAGTTAAGTACATTGCCATGACTGAAAGGGAATTCAGTGAAGTAATATGAATGATCATTGCACATATTACAAACTATTCATGAGTCACCAAAGCATTAGTCAGTGCTGGCTGAAAGTTTACTTCATATCACTTACTCTATGAGCTGATAAGATAACGGCCACCTGTAGTCCATGGAATTTTCAGCGAATGACATTCACCAATATTTGTTAAACTTTATCACTGAAATGCAAAGCGAAATTAAAATCCACGGTATAAGCTTGTGTTGAGCTCACTTTTTGTTGAACTACGAATTTTAAGCAGCAAGAAACTTTCCTATGCATGCGGCTTTGGAACCATATATGTGGATATTAGGAAGTTCTTTACGGATATTATGGTACACATGATACATAATAATTTAGTTGCCAGTGCGGATTATTTGATAATTTCCAGTCAGAATGTTCTAATACGTTACTGTTGAGTGAGAAAATGCGAAAGCGACTGATACTGAACACGAGCGCGGCGATACTGAATTTAGTGCTTAACCTCTTATACATACAAACCGATAGAATATCCTGTATCGTTTTAAAAGTGCTAAATGCGAAATAACCAACAAACAATAACAAGTGTTTTTAAATTTTACAGAATTCGTGATCAATTATTGTAGATTTATGAAGTCGAGACGAAAAACATTTTCACTGGCAATATGTTAAATACAAATATGACTACTAACAAGAGCCGCTTTGCGGTAAACGAACTGGCTGCCCGTCACATGAAGAATTTGTAATAGCTTCATTGGGAGCTTCAAGCATTGGATTCTTAATTTGGGATTAAGCATTGGGTCCTTAATATGGGGTTAAGCATTGGGTCCTTAATGTGGGGTTAAGCATTGGGTCCTTAATATGGGGTTATACATTGGGTCTGTAATATGGGGTTAAGCATTGGGTCTGTTACATAGGGTTAAGTATTATGTCCGTCTCCAAATGCCTAACCCTATGTTAAATGGTGAACAGGAACTAATCATAAAATAGTCTTATAATAATGAGAGCTGTGCCGGCCACCGAGACACCATTTTATCGGGTGTGCGAAAAATAAAGATGAGTTGTGTGGTAAGCATGATGTGTTTGAGCTGCTTATATCCTAATAATTTTATTTGAAACAAACCTGAAGAAGAACGAAATAGGAAATGATGTATCAATATAAGGTTGGTGTAATATAATGGTGAAACAATAGTATCGCAAAATGTTTCAACAACACCGGAATTTAGACCATAGTGCGTTCAGATATACTAGCTATCTCCCCAAGCAGCCTATTCGGTCAACGTTCTACTTATTACCGCTACAAAGAATGCTAATATGATACGCCCAACAACTCGTGTCAGAAACCGTCATCCTTATGGGATACAGACACGCACAGAAATGACAATTATTTTCCGAATGGCATGCACTGTACAAAATAAAACATCCTACCATCGATAACAGTACTGTGGTGAAAGCATATAATTCCTCGTTTCTCGTCGCTGGTGTTATCGCTTTTCTTTAAAAAAGCCATCACCCATTTTCCTAGTAGCAAAAATGTGCTGCCTTCTAAATGAACTTCAGCGTTGAAAGAGTAACTACAGGAGGAACACACTTCCCATTACATATTTCCTTGCAAGCAACAACATAATGTCAACCTTCATCATATGCGTTCGGCTGGTCACTGTTGTTACAGTTGTAACATATATATCTGCAGAAAGTTTACACGTTCAACACAAAGGTATCTCTGGTATTTAAAACTAAAATCTCAACTTTAGAAAATCCTAAACATGTATATAACATTTTATTGCTAAGCAGAAACCACAAACGCAAATATTTCATAACAACTTTTCAGGTATAGTAACAACAGACACTGTTCGCATAGATGGTGGTTCCAGGTGCTTGTCAAACAGTACCTTTATTGCAAACTATTTCCTTGACAGCCAAGGTTTGTAACCAATTTAATAACCCGCGCACTTGACATTTGTAAGTTTCTAGACTCTAATTTATGTTTTTAAAAGATTGTGGCGGCTTGTTAACGGAAGAACAAGGTACACTACAGTATTCTGGAAATGAAGGGGTAGACTACTGCTTATGGGTAGTATGCACTGAGCCAGGGATATTTATTTCCCTGAATATGTTTGAGTTTCATCTGTTCCAAGACGACCAATGCGTTAACGAATATTTGGATGTTTGTGACGGTTGTCATTATGCGGAAAGTGGAAGCTATGTGGATGGGTAATTGCAACGGTGCTATATTTTCAGTAAAATTTTATATTGCTTTATTTAAATTGTAATTATCTTAATCAATCTCTTTTATCGATAAAAGCAAGCACTATCGATTTTGCGGGGATGACTTTTTCGCTGGAATGGTATCGTCACTTGGGATTATATCGGTGACATTGAAAATGAGCAACATTTCGTCCGGAGACAAACACTCTAAACCTCTAGCGGGATATTATAATCTTTTGGATTATGACCCACGTAAACCCTTACGCCTTTCTCCATACTGATTCATTCCAACATGTAATTAAATTACTTTGTAATTTATACTGTAACTTTTAGGATGCACAGGAACGTACAGCAGTGACATGGGAATCATTATGAATCCCGGCTACCCAAATCGTGGTCAGCATTTTGTGGACTGTTTTTGGGATATCACAGTTGCATCTGATCAAAGGATTCGTTTCAGTGTTATTGATTTCGATCTGCCGGCAGGGAGTACAAATGAATCCAAGCTACAGATCATGTAAGTGGTTTCAACTACAAATCGAAACAATGAGTGCCAACTGAAGATGTCAAATTCTGCTTATGTTTCATGTAGCGATGGAACCAACTTTCCATATCCTTTCTACCAGACTTTCACCGTGAGCAACCCACCTCCTCCGTCTTTCACGTCAAACTCAAACGCAGTAAAAGTAGCATTTATTTCGACATTTCGCAGTAGGACCGCTTTAAGATTTAAGCTGCAATGGGAAACTACTGGAGTTGGTAATTGCATATTATACGTTGCGAATTTTTGTAAAGCTTTTGGGAGTATTTAAAATGGCAAAATTTGCTAAATATCCGATAACAGTTACATTTTATTGGATAAACTGACAGAATGCAACAACACCATAAAAGCGTCATCTGGCATAATTTCGTCCCCTGATTTTCATATTCGGGATGTTGTTTCACCAGGGCAGTTTTGTTGGTGGAAGATAATCCTAAACGAGGGAAATGTTATACGCTTCAGCTTCTTAGATTTTAAGTCTATTTACCGGAAACTGAATTGTGAAAAGGACTACATGACGGTAAGTATGCAATCTAAAAGGTAACTCTCAAGATTCAATGAACTATGCAACACAATTTCAGCCTACTGAACATATGTATAGATCGTGGAGGGCCAAAACGAGAACGACAACTATCTGCTAAAATGGTGCAAAGAATACCAACTTCCTACAACAGTACATACATCTGGACATTCAGCTGTAGTAAAACTCAATACATTCTCGCACAACATTGCCAGACTTGGATTCCGACTGTATTTTGAGGCTGGTAATCGAATTACTGTGTTGCATAATTTTTATTAGTACTAAATTACTTGTTTGTCAGGAGTGGATTATGTTTTTCAGTTTGTACACACGTGCTGAAAGGATTTAAGGGAATAATAGAAACAATTAACTTTCCGGAGCAGTGCCCACGAAATGTAAAATGCTCTTGGACAATTATGGGAACAAAAAGTGCAGAAATTGTGATAACGTTTACACATTTCCGCCTTACCCGTTTGTCACCGCATGACTTTGTTGAAGTTAATAAGTTTAAACAAAACTCTAATCTTGGGTTTTCGATAAGGCGATTCATTAACCGTTTGAAGTATATTTCTGTAGGTAATAGAAATGAAGGGAAATGACTCAAATGTTAATCACTTGATGAAGAAGCGTTTCCAGCCGGAACATTTGCCTTATGAAATGAAGTCAGAGGCGACGTCTGTACAAATAAACTTTCAATCTTACGCAAAGCGTCCAGTCGCATTAACTGGATTTCGACTGCTATGGAGAGTTGAAGGTAATTGGCAAATGAATCTTGATTGGTCTGAAGCATAATTTTTAGCAAATCGAAAGAATAAGCTCGTCAAACATAACTTTCATCATGACTATCATTCCCTGAAAAAATAATCTTAATGCTTACTAAGGATGCTTAACGGAAATCACCAAAGGTGAAGGTGTGCTCCATAGTCCAAAGTATCCAGGTCTGTATCCACATTACTCGGTTTGTAAATGGAGAATTATAACAAGTGCTTGGACGAGAATTATTCTAACCATTCACGATTGGGACATTGAGAATTCGACTAGGTGTCGCTTTGACGGTCTAAAGGTAAATTTGATAAATAACAGTTTGCTGTCTCGGTAAGTGGATTATAGGTTCTAACATCAGTTTATGTGTTTTTGTAAATTAAATGGTTTGCTCCCTCACATAGGTTTATTCTGGTTTGGATGAAACGTCAAATATTCTCACTCACCTGTGCGGGAGAAGGGATTATGAAGTAGTGGTAATGTCACATTCCAATAAAATGCTGGTGGAATTTTACAGTGACGAAACTATCGCCTCCAGTGGATTCAATGCATCCTTCAGAGAAACTATAATTAAAGGTGGTAGCTCGTGTGGCGGAACACTGCGTGGTCCATCGGGATATATCTACTCCCCAAATTACCCGAGCCATTACGACAATTTGGAAAATTGCACGTGGAAAATTATTGTCGATCACAATTTCTTGGCGGCGGTTCAATTCCTAGACTTTGAAGTTGGATATATAGAAGATAATCTTTGCCAAGATGGCAATATAACGGTACCATATTATATATTTAATTACATTTACCTTCATATAAGTTAGTTATTATGTTGGGAATATGTAATTTTGTTGCCGTTAGATTTACGACGAGGATCCAACAGTTAAAAAGCCACTGGGGATATACTGTAGAAATCTAAAAGATGTTCAAAGCAGAATTGTATCATCGACAAATTCGTTGAGACTCAGTTTTCAAACGAATTATTATGCAACCTATAGAGGTTTCAAGACAAGATTCTTTCAGGTAATCACGTCATCGGAAAACAGTCCATCATTTCTGAATACTGTTATTTGAACAAAGTAAATCCGTAACTAACAATCAATTTTGTGTATTTTTTCAGGTGTGTGGTGCGGTGTTGCAAGATGAATCAGGAGTTATCAGAAACCCGGAGTTTATGTCAATCATGGACGGAGCCGCAAATTGTATTTGGACCATTAAAGCAGGCAATCCAAATAGTCAGATTGTCCTCATATTTAGAAGATTCAGTTGGCGAGTGTCGGATCAGTTTTGTACAAAACACTACGCCAGTATTTACAACGGTTTAAGTAGTGGAGATAACCCTGCACCGCTGCTATACAGTGGATGCTGCAGCCATGTCCCTCCACTGCTTATTAGCTCTGGAGGTACATTGGCGCTCAAGGTAGTCAACGCAGAATCTTTGCATTTTGAAGCTCTATACTTTACGGTTCCAAAAGGTTTTACAAAATAACTTAATATCGTCTTGTTTTGTTAATATTATTTGTTATACCCTGAGAAAATCACAATTTGTTTTATTATATACAGAATGCGTTGAGGCCGTTATTCCACAGCCAAGTAACCAATCATACCAAGAGAGTCAGACGTACATGCCGAATAACACTTGTGTTTCAAGAGTGAAAAACGGTAGAAAACACATTTATGTTTCTTTTCAGAAACAGCCTTTGGAAATGCTGGAACATGATTGCGATACAAACCATGTCGAAATATACAATGGGAGCTTTTCGGGATTGCCTGTATCATATTACTGTCGACAGGAAATTGAGTTTTCAGCGAACAGAGTTGAGCATTGGGTGGTGAGAGTAAAAAAAGGAAACGTCGATCATGGATTAGAAGCCGCTCGCCAAATTTTAAAGGATTCAGAAGTTAAAAAAGAATCAGGCAGTGTAGTCGCAAACAAAGTTGCGACCCGGCACACGTTTCGAACATTTTCGTTCTTGCCAATACCGATGCTCCCGGTGGTGCCACTATTGTTCACAAGTTATTTGACATATTCTTTATATTATTACGTTGCATTGTTGTGTAGGTGGTAGCTAGATAATGTATAGTAATCCATATACGTTAATAAATATTGTAGTACTCCGAAACTTATCCAATCACTCCAATCAATCCAAAAGGAATATGTTATAATAAATCAGTAATTTGCATTTTGCAATGCAAGCAGCATGTAAATAATGTAAATAATAATAATACTGCACAATACTCAACACAAGCGCCTGACCAACCAGCTTCAGATTATCCCTTGATATCAAGTGTCGAATGTGATACAAAGCCCTAATCCTGATATAGCATACCTTAGTCAACTGTTCTAAATGCAAGTCAAATTTTAGACATGGGTCCAGGTAAAGACCAAGACATTTTAGAACCTTAGAGTTATTTATATTGCAACCATCCACTGAGAATGTAAAATTCGATACTCTGTTCTGGATTTTCGGAGAACTGAAGGTCATCATTTTAGTTTTTTCTACATTTTGGGTGAGACCGTTGTCTGTCAAATATTTGCAAATACAACACATGGCGTTCTCAATGTTCTTGCGTAATGAGTCTAAATCGTTTGTTTTCCCGACAAAGAGAAAGTTACTGTCATCAGCAAATATTATTGTACAATCAGCCGGAATGCATTGAGGTAGATCATTCAAATATAAAGAAAAAAGTAAACCTGCCAACACACTGCCGGCAGGCACCCCTATCAATGTTTTGCATATCTAGACCTCTTCCCTCCTACTTCTATAAATTGGTAACGGCCACTATGAAGCTAGCCAGTTAATGTTTATTGAAAATTGTTGGCTTAATTTGTTCAATAGAAGAGACCTAGGCACACTGTCAAAGGCTTTTCTGAGGTCGATAGAGACTGCTACACAAATATTGCCATTATTGATTGCTGCACGAATAAAATCGGTCATGCCTATCATAGCCAGTTCTGTTGAGTGGAAATTACGGAACCCAAACTGAGCACGAGATAACATATTATTTTCAGTAATATACCTGGATAGTTTATTGAAGTAGACCCTTTCCATTAATAGCAACAAAACTGGGTTTAGGGCAATCGGACGAAATTGGTCTGGCTGACATGCGTTATCAATTTTAGGCACGGGCACTATGGGGCTCACTTTGTGCATATCGGGTATTTTACCTGATGAGAATGACGAACTAATAAATGACACCATAATTTCACAAAATGCCGGTATTGGAAGTAGTACGTTAAACGTGTGTTTACTATGACCTGTGCAATCAACCATTTTGCTATTCTTATTTTTGAAATCACGCCAAGCCAAATAAACATCGCTAGCTGATACACTGTTAACACAAAACAAAGCCGTCCTGTTCTCATTGTAATTAAAATCGCTCATGGTGTCACCGAAAGTACTTCCTGGTTGGAACCCCATTGTAATATAATAAGAGTGCAATTCGTTACAGTCAATGTCACTATTTAGCCTACACTCTCGTTTGAATTTTAAATTCATCCTGGTAATTGCGGACCAAACACCTTTAGCACTGCATATGTTGTCATAGTATTGTCGATGATCACCGCTCAATGATTTTGTCAATAACTTTGTATATTCCTTGATTTTTAACCTTGAGAACTCATCACCCAAATAACGAAATCTTTTAACATAAAACTGTTTTATCTTGCTCATTCGCTTGTTTTTGTCAGAAATCTGCCAATTTTTGTCATCTTTTATCCTAATTTGTTTTGTCGGCATATACCTACTAAAAAGCAGTGGTATTTCATTCGAGATTAAAGACATGATATATTCCATATTATTACCGGCCCTCTCATCACAAACGCTACCTACTGACCTGATAAGCCCTGCGAAATCACCTAAGTTTGCATCCGGAATATTTATCACTTTATATAGTTTGACCCTTTTAACTTTACACACGATCTTAAAAAGTACAAGTAAGTGATCGGAAATGTTAGCGTCCTTAATCGTTACATTTCTCACTCGTTTTGAGCTTGGAGAGTCACATATTATAACATCGAGTAGGCTCTCTCCTCTTGTGGGCTGGTTTACTAACTGATCAAAATTATACCGTGATAAAAGATTCCCGAACCGCGAACTATCTGCCCCTAACATGTTGATGTTTAGATCACACACTACTAGCACTGTCTTATTCGCAGCTTGAAATGATTGTAGTAATTTACCAATGTTACTAATATCATTGCTTAAACTGTTCGTTCTATACAACGTGCAAATAATAACGAGTTTGCGCAAACTTGGATGGATGAAGCGTTGTAGGGAAATTTTGAAATCCACTTTATGAGTACAATACAATTAAATTTTTGTTTGCGCTCGGCATCCAATTTTGAGTTTGGAGTCTGGGGTAAACTGAAAACGCGGTAAAAAAGAGCTTTAAAATTTGGTTTGTTTTTGTTCTCGTCGCAGTGTTCAGTCCAAAACAAAAGTAGGAGAACAGTTCCATCAACCGATAAAAATTGCAATGTTTTTTAGAACTAGATTAAATATCTAATAATCAGTCCTTAGGTGCTTATATGTTCATAAAATAAAGCTTTATCATTTTCCAATTAAGTAATTCATACAAAATGGAGCAGAGTGACGTAATTAAATTTATCCATGGCCTTTCGCCAATCGAGTACGCCAAGTTCATGAAGGAGGTGCACAAAGGTTATCCCCAAAAGTCAACGGCTTTGACGAATGAGATCGTCAATAAATGGAAGAACGACGATAAGAAGGTAACTTATTTAGTTCTTATTTAGAACTTAAGTAACTCCCGTTATGTATTTATGTATTAATTGCGTAATCAAAAAATTAATTTGCATATATTTAGCCATTATATTTTTTTATTTGACAACAGAAACCAAGTACTCATGTTGCTCCTAATCATCCACCGAAGCAACAGCCCGGTTCCAGTGGCCAGGGAAGTAAACCTGATCGAGTGTACCAAGAAGTTTCCGTTAAGGTATGTCATGTTATTAACTAAGTCGTTAATAAATTAACTCATTAACTAAGCTAATAGATTGTATAAACACTAACTGAATAATAACATATAACCTATTATTATTCAGGTTAACCCTACTTCCAGTGGACAGGAAAGCAAACCTGTTCGAGAGAAGGACTATCCGTGGCAGCAGAGTGCGTGGAAGACCGGGTTCATCTTTCGTGGGGACAAGGTGCCTTTAAAAGGACATCTTTTCTTGGACGTTGAAAAAGTCAGCATGCGAAAAGTGAATGGAAAACATTTACAAAAGGCAGCCACGGTATGCATTGTAAATGAAGATGGAAAGATCATCCTTTGGGCGTTTATAAGGAGGAACCATGCCGACGTCTGCCAATACGGACCAAAAATTACAAACCTGAGCGAACGGAAACTAGGAATTGGGGTTGACATTTCAATGGTAACCATGACTTAATCAAACATTTTCTTACTTCTGATTTTGATGAGGATAATTGTAATTATCTGAAACTTTATACACTTCCAGATTCACAAATGCTTAGACATTTGTCTGAAAGGAAACGTGGTAGTGGGATGCGACTTGGAAAATGACATGAAAGCTCTGGACTATGAACACGGAAGCCTTTTTGATCTACAAAGCGTTTTTCGTGACGACATTGGTTCTTTCGCGCTTGGATTAATGGCTAAGCGACTCATGGACAACCGTAGTGGGTTTCAAGCCGGTCACCACTCGGCCATTGATGACGCCCGTATGACGCTGGCTATATTTAAAAAGTACAAGACCATCTCCTCAAATGCGGAAGAAATGAAGAAGGCAAATAAAAAAATATCTGGGGGCCGGGAAGCCTGGAAACAACAGAAGCCAAAATTCTACTCCGAAAAGTGTTCCTGTTAATTAAAATATGATATCGCAGTTAAAGTTGTAATGTAATAAAGTTTATTAAAAAGGAATTGTATTTAATGGCCAAAATTATTGTGGACAAAATTGTTAAACGTTCTCGCCACCGATTCACTTTAAATGCGAAACGTCTTTCCTACTGCTCGACACCATTTTCTTCTGGAGCCACTGAGTAGATGAGAGGTTTTGCTCAGGTGACAGTTTGTTTTCAGCGCATCGATTTCTACAAATAGCTTAAGTTTACTTAATTAATAAATTAAGAATTAAAGGCTCAATATGGAAATCCTACTTCTGCGAAAAAAGTCCACGAGATTAAAACAAATTTTCTACTGCTCCAGGATGAAGGACAAGAGAGTGTCGCCAACAGTAAAGTTCGATTTTGAGAAAATTTCAAACGATCAGTCCATTCATCTATTCCGATTTTCGAAAGATCATATTCGTTTATTGGCTCAATTATTTCGTTTGCCAACAACTATAAATTGCAATCAACGATATTCAATTCCACGGATTGAAGGTAGATAGAATATCTTAACACTATTAAAACATTTTAACTGTAGCAGTGGCAGTAGTTGTAAATAATGTCGAGTTCTACATCTTACGTAGATGACGCCTCATTCTTGATGTGAATTTTTTAAGGGCTCTGCATTTTTCTCCGCCGAATGGTGTACCCCAACAGGCTGTTTGATCTTGAACTTCTTTTCGGGAGAAATTTTACTGTTATCTCAAGAGTGGTCTCGTTTGTGCTAAACCATATTTATCGCACATTTGGTCATATTCTTAGTGGACTTAACGGGGCTTGGCTAAATGCTGATTCATTGTCTTCATTCTGTGACGCCGTTAGCCGTAAAGGAGCAAGTTTGAAAAATTGTTGGGGATTTATTGATGGTAATTAATTAACTAACTAGACTGTGTGTGGAAACTAAACTTAATTTGTAATCTAATTTTAAATAAAAAATTGATTTGGTGTTTAAATAGGAACCGTTCGACCAATGTGTAGGCCAAAGTTATACCAAAGACAAGCTTACAACGGACATAAGCGTGTGCATGCGTTGAAATATCAGTCAGTTGTCGCTGCGAACGGTTTAATTGTGGATCTCTTTGGACCAATTGAGGGGAGAAGACATGATGCCTACCTGCTTGCTCAAAGCAATTTATTAGCCACTTTGGAACACAAAACGGGCCTAAACGGAGACACTTTATGCATTTACGGGGACCCTGCCTATCCCCTTCGACCACAGTTAATGAGTCCATATAAAGGAAGTCGATTAACGGATCAACAGAAGGCGTTTAATAAATCTATGAGCAGCTGCAGGATTGTAGTGGAATGGGCGTTCGAGAAAGTGCTGACATTATTTGCCTTCGTAGATTTTAAGAAGAATCAAAAGTTGTTTAAGCAGCCGCTTGCAATTTATTTTAAAGTTGCCGTTATATTAACAAACTGTCATACATGTTTATATGGTTCGAAATGTTCTAATTTCTTTGGTGTACAACCACCGACTATACATGAATATCTTATGTAATAAATTTGTAGAAATTTAAAGATTTATCAGCGAACACGAAAGTGGTTTCTTCCACTTCCACTGCGCATTGATCTAGCCTACTTTTAAATTTTAAATTAAATAGTTTTAAATTAGTAGAAATAATAATTAATATAAGAGAGCTCAAAAGTGTTTTCTTCCACTTCCACTGCACTTTAGTTTTAATTTATTGAAATTATAAATTAGTATAGATTTATCGGCGAACTCAAAAGGCATTTCCTCCGCTTCCTCTTTGCATTCACCTAGATTACTCATGTTTTAATAAATTGAAATTATAGATTCATCAGCGAACAGGAAAGTGTTTCCTTTCACTTCCACTGCACATTGAACCTTGTTTCGCTAGTTTTTATTTGGCAAGTTTTGTTGTAATAGTTTATACAATAAAGCCTTTTCTTCCAACTCCTTTTCTGACTTCTTTGTTTCCATCTCCAAACGGCGTTCCTCGAATTCCATCTTTCGAATTTCCATTTGTCTTCGGTGTGCTTCATTTTCCTCCTTCATTTTCAGTTCTCTTTCCATCAGTTCCAGTCGTTTCTTTTCCAAGTCCAACGTCATAACTTTGGCGTCATGTTCGCGCTCGTCGGATTGTTTCAAGTAATGCATGAAGTCGTTTTCTTTGCGCCGTTTCATCGGGGGAGGGGTAACATCGCAGTTCGGTTCGGATATTTCGGGACCTTTGAAAGAAGGCAGAATTACTAAAATTCGCTCAATAAAAAGATTGCAGTGGTTACATAAGAAAATGTAATCGAGTCATTCATGGGTAACCTTCATTGATCGATCCCATCGCTGCGTCTCTCAGGACCTGCGCTTGCTTGAGATTTTCGTCGACTTTCCGAGTCTCTTTAGCAGATGCGTCATCCCGGGACTGATTTTCGGGCAGTTCCATGAGGCTAACAATCTCATCTAGAAGCTTATCTTTTTCAGAGTATTCTTCATCGGTCCCCGTTCTAGGATATAAAACGAAATGAGGTTTAAATTAAAACTCAGAATAATAATTTAACGTTATAAGTAACAATAATTAGTTAAGTCGACCGGAACATACGCCTTTTTGCTTTGAGTTGTGTTTTGACGATGTTTTTCGAGCAAGAGTTCAAAGCGTCGTTGTATGCAGCGGTAATCCTTAACTTTTATGCCCACCCGTGAGTGAATGCTTTGCCACTTTTTGGAACCTTTCCCAAAAGCGCCTTCCAAGATGACTTCCTTTAAAATCGACAAGTCTTCATCCTCTGTGTAACGATGAGGCTTCGATGAATTCCCTCCCTTAGCTCCTTTTTTATCCGTAGAACTGTTTGTTTCCACTTCATGGGCACTGAAAGCAATATTTAAGGTATTTAAGGTTACATTTTGGTTATGGCTAATAGTTAACTCCTGTTAACTAAATATTATTATTAATAATAATAAATTTATAGGAGACTCGTGATGTTTCACTTGACATCACACTGCTCCGGGTTAATTATTTACGTACCTGGCTAATTGCTCTTCGCAGGTTTGCCCGTTAAGAACAAGTTGAAAAGGCATTTTGAACTCACTATTAAATTTAATTGTCGTTTTAACTTAGTATAATCTGTAAAACCGAATTTTAAAGTATATTAATTATTTTCTATAGCCAGAGACGACAAGATCTGGTCAGATCAGATGATCATTGAATATACTCCCTCTCTCCGTTTCACATTCACCGTTTTCGGCGGCGGGAGTGCGAAAAGACAAGTACAATGCACTGCACTGAAAAGCCCATCGACGGGTGCAAAGTACTCTCAGTTGTACTCCAATTTTTCATCCAAAATTTTTAAATCCAAAATATGACTACAAAATTTCATCCATCCAAGTTTGCGCAAACTCGTTAATGAATGACTTACTGTAACCAACCTGAACATTGAGACAAATAATTTCGATGCTACATGGACGCTTCCAATTTCCCTCATCAACTGGAACAACTTTAACCTTGAGATTACTTTTTACAAAAACTGCTACTCCTCCTCCCCTGGAACCTCTATCAGATCTATACATACTGTAGTTTTTGGGGACAGCAAATGGTTACCCCGATAACCAAGATTCTGGTACACATAAAATATCAAGTTTGTATTGACTTAGCATAAAACTTAATTGGGATAATTTATTACCCAAAGACCTAAAATTCTGATGTGCAATGTTGAGATCTTTGTGATGTTCTTCCAGTCATTCCGTCTCCTCCGCATCCATGATATCCTCTGATGATTGGTGTGTAGTGGAAGTCCTTGGGAGTTTGGAGGCTTGTTCAGATTCATCAGATTCCTCCATTGTCCGCTTAGTTTTTCTACGTGTCTGCGATCTCGTCTGAATTTGCATTTTTGTTTTGTCAGGACGTACGCTGATTCCCTTAAACTGCTGGCAACCCTTTAATAGTTTGCAGTTTCCCAATGCCACAAATTTTTCTCCTGACCTTAAAGGCTGACGTCTGCTTCTGGCGATCCCAGGATCACCATGACGTTCCATTGGAAAACTGTCTATATGAGCTGGTAACATTATGCGCAGTAAATCCATTGCTAATTTGCTTCCTTCTTCACTCTCTGGCACTCCAAACAGCATAATATTTCCAGCCTTTTTCATCCTCTCAAACTTTTCGTCGATTGCTTGTCGCATACTTTTGATTGTTTCTTCAGCGTCCTTGACTCTATCAGAAAGATTATCATTCTTCTATTCCACAGCTGCTACTCTTGTTTCAGTTACTGTTAGCTGTTCCTCTACATTAAGTCACTATTGTTATGTGCATTATATGACTTCTTAATCTAGCGACGTGCTTGCACATTTCTGGTGGATACTAAAAGTCTTATTGTTTGGGATGTACACAAGCTAACAATATTTGACATCACTCTAAACCAAAAGGGTCACAAAGTTTAGAAATAAAAATTCCGTTTGGGTAAATATTATTTTACACTTTCTAATTAGATTATGGTCTTTCTGATTCCAACAGATAACTGATTCATCATACATCGTTAAAACATTAATAGATGAAAATTACAACGTACATAAATTCCTTAGGTTCCATTGTTTAAATTCATGCATGATTTTTACGCAGAGTTGTCTAGGTTGTTCCTTTTAACGCAACAAGTGTATATAAATTACGGTGGCGTAATGACCTTGGTGTTTGCAGTTAGCCTTTAGGAAAAGATTTTCACTGCCATTAATGGTAATTAAAACAGGCAAAATTCACAAATGTGAATATACTTACTTATATCAATCGATATGTATCCAACGAACAAGACGATATTCGTAGCATGCACTTTACAAATATATTAATAGTAAGTCTTAGTATGAATTACGCAAGTAATATTAAGTGCGTCGATGTGAGTAATCCTGTAACAATTCTAAGCAGTTGTGCTCATAAATATAAGAGATATTATAATACAATGGATGTATTCTACATTGCGCTATTCAGTACATAAAATAATTCAAAGATCTGTAAAATTACATCATATCAATTCATACATTTCTGAAACCTAAGACAGTTTTACATACACATACATAATGCATTTAGCAATACATGTAACACTTATGATATTTGTACAAAAATATGCATGGCCAAAATCATATTATTAAGCCGACGATATTACCGTGAGCGCGACGCGAATCCGGCATTTGATTTGATATATTATTTTCTCTGCCATCCAAATATCGTAAGCCTCTTTTTAGCTGCTGCTTTGTTTTAAATTGCTAGAGCTGCAAATGCAATTAACGTCAAGCACGCGTGTAATAACGTAGTAAATTAGCAATATATGTATGTTTAAAAAATCTATTAATTATTTTGGAAACGAATTTTCAAATTTCAATTATAGTAAAATGAAGAACACTGTAGAAGCAATTAATTGCAGTGGATCGTAATTCATCTGCTGCACGAGATACCCCAATAGGTACCGAAAGATGACTGCGGTTCTACCCAAAGTATGCTCTGAAACTTGTAGAAAGATATGAAGTACTTTAAGTCGTCATATCTTAACTGGTGAGCCGAAACTACTTTGCTGCATTTTTCCCTGCTTACTAATCGATATTAGCTGACATTTCGCAGTCGAGTGAGCTACGAACGAACAAACCTACACTCGCAACTAGGGCAGTTTGAATGTTACATGAAATTTGGTATTTATAAAAGTGGGCACATTAAAAGCTATTTCACCGCAAATATGATTCCCGTTAAATCATTAACCATTGCGGTTGTTCTAACAACGATAAGCTGCACATTTTGCAAAAGTATTCCATTTCACGTTGATGCCCGTACCCTTGAATTGCTTAATTCATCCGGCGCCATATTTATAATTCATGGACGCTACAATAAGCTGCTCAATAGCAGTTTTATTCAGGAGTCTCAGTCAGACAAACAAGTAAAGTTTCCGGAAAACGTAAATTTGGAATCTGTCCTTGCACCGTTTTCTGAGGCCAATTGCTTTGTAACTGTGGACAGCTACCGAAAGGCCAATCTTCCTCACACAAAACTCATAATGCCCCTGATGTTGAGGACGCCACAAATGGCCATGGCAAACATCAAAAACGTTGCAAATAATACTCGTCCGTCAAACTTTGTATGGCTGCCGCGGAATAGACCGTTTCTCAACACTAGTGGATTTTTGGAGCCGGGACAAACAAAGGACGATTGGGACAAAGGGAAAATGGAGTGTCCAGTCTCCATGTATTTTGGCGATTTCAAATTACATAAACCATTACATTACTGCCTAGCTTTGAATATGCTCAAATACACTTCAAACTCGAGGCCATTCAACTGCAGGGTTCAAGTAAGTCTACATCACCCCAGCTCGGTTGAACGCAAATTTTTAGGAGCATTTGAGTACTATTTACGCCTGGGAAGCACAAGGAGAGCTTCATCATTTCGTATTTTTGTGGATGTAAACAGACCAGGTAAATGGGGAAACTACTTGAAGCGGTGGAAATTGAAGTACTTGCCAACACTGTGCACTCTGCTGGCACATGCATGTCCAGGACAAATGACAACCGAAATTATAATCACCGTACTTGTAGAGTCTCACTCAATATTGTCTCCGGATATTAGGTTGCAGAAATTGCAAGCCGTTCAAAATATCGGTATTGTTGATCATGTTCCACTGAACGTCTCGGATACTGATTGGAAACAATGGAATAGTTCAACAATTGAAGAGATGTACTTTTCGCAACCTGGTGGTCAACTGTTGTGGCGCGCAGTATTGAGCTTGTTTAGGAAATCTGCTGTTTTGCGCACACTCTATGATCACCTGCAATTGTGTCGCAATCACTATGACAAGGATCGCAGTTTAAGTGGATTGCATTTCAAGGATGACGAGCACAGGCTGTTTCACGGTTACGCCAACGTGATTCAAAGTTTGATGGGCAACTATACTTACTATGTTAGCGCAACGGAAAAGTGCACCAATGGCCGCTTGATCACAGTTCCCGCAAAGGAAGGAAATCAAACGGACCAGGGACGCGCTCAGATTCGATGGGATGTTTCTCTTGTTCCGCTCACCTCAAAACAAATATATTCAACAAATCTGATTGCTGTAAACATGTCATTTCTGCACCTACAGTTTCTCAGCTGCGGCGTCAAAGGCCTTAGCAACTTTGCATTCGAGGAACTATACACTGTATACGACAAGTATATCTGGATTGGTATCATTGGCTCTATATTTGTCCTTGTTCAATCCTTCAAGTTACTTGGAAACAAGATGGATCATGTCAAAGCCATTAACCTTGTCACATATCTTGCCAAGGTGCTGGTAGAACAGGGCGACCCATTTTCTGCGCAGCTAATTCGAGTATCCCGATTTCGGTTCAAAATTGCAGCGTATCTGCTCATAGGAATCGTTCTTAGCAACGCCTACAAGAACAACAATGTATACAACATGATTCTGGCGAAACGCGTGCTGCCATACGAAAATATATCAGAGTTGATTGGAGATGGTTTCACCGTATACACAAGGTATGGGCATGCGTCACTACCAACTTTCAAGGATATATATGCCAAACATGCAGAAGTGAAGAATAAGACCGGTCATTACTTCTATTCAAAGGGGTCTTATCACTTCTCCTTTCAGAGTCAGCTCAAAAAAATCAGCCCGTGGCTCACTAATTCAGACAAAATGCTAAAACAGAGTCGCTTACATCCCCAACTACTGACACCAATATTTAAGATGTACGAACTCTTTATTGAGGGAAAAAATCATTCAAAAAATGATGCGCCGGTGGACGCCAAGAGTTGGCTTCGTGGCAGGGAAACCGATATCATTTTGGACAGCTTGAAAACCTGCGAAAAGAGTGCGTGGATAATACCGAGATATCAGTGCAAGAAATATGCGAGGGATGTGAGTCGTCGAAATAGAAAGCAGGTTGATGTCGGTAAGGAGGTTTATTTTCAAATGGCCAAGTTGATCAACCTGCATGGATTGGTTCCGCCGGTTTTATTTGAAAGAGTTGGTCGTATCCAATGTTCTGGTATTCTGGAATGGTGGATGAAGTTTGTGGAAAAGGACTATGCGATTGTAGACAATGGCCAGCTGGAGCCACCAAACATGTCCGGAAATATTGTCGTTATATTTGTCCTGCTGGTATGTGGAATTGTGATAGCCAGTGTATCATTCGTGCTGGAAACGCGGACGTTGATTCCACGGTTAATGTATCGCTGTATAAAAGGAATGCCGCGTTTAATGGGCCATTACATAAGACTAATCCCAGGAGTTGTAATCAAATTATTTCTGATGACGAATAAAATTTACGGAATTGTGGACAAGGAGCGCAAACAAACTTGGAAGTTAGTTTCGGCGTTTCTACAAATGGAATCAATTAATTCTACCATCTAAGTCACTCAGAACACAACTAGTAGATATTGTAAGTCAATATTTATCACGTCTGTACAATTTTAATTTACCTTGAACAGTAGTTGTACATCTCTAAGGTTAGGGCAGTTATTTCACATGCAATTTAAAAGATGCAATCCAAATTGAACAGTCTTGTAAACAGTTAGCTCATATTTAAAAAATGATTACTATTAATGGTATTTGCAAAGACTGTAATTTAAATATGAGAGCACTTCAAAGGTATGTAACAATTTCACAATTAATCATATGTAGTTTAAATTATGTACACCTTTCTTCAAGTCATTTTGTTAAATATAGTTTCTCTGTTGCTGTAAATGATTACGGCATTATGATAATTTATTAAATTTGCATGGGAAACGTTGCAATGCTGAATTTCACGGAAGAATTAAAAATATGAGTAAAGCACCTAAATAGTTCAACCTTTTGAACTTGCATTTGTAATATAAAACAATCGACGGATTGAAAATTGGGCGGCGCACATGATAGGAAGCATCGGAGGAAAATTGATATTTAAACGGTAATAAGGTGAAGTTCAGATCCCAATCGTAGCAGCGCATTTGTATACTCAACATGTTAACAGCAATTTCAGCATTGGTGTTGTGTTAATTTTTAATGCGCTTTCGGTATTCTACTCACTCCGTTTCAAAGCTTATTAATATTCATTATGATTCTATACATTGTCGGCGTTGAAAAATAATACATTTGGAAACGTAGGTACATGTACAGCTCCACAAAGACCAGCAGGCGTACACGGAACACATGAATACATGATGTTCACTACAAAGACCGATGTCGGTTTATGTTGTTTGATGTCTTTGCCATGGAACTACGCAGAAACAAGAGCTTGTTCACTTATGTGCTTACGAAAATTAAAATCGCCAACTATTCGAGTACTGCCATTCGTTTTCCATCTGATTATTTTCATAAGCCATATAACAAATTATATATGTCATAGAACGTATTTACTGGCACGCTAACATCTGTCACTTCATTTGCCTTTTCAGTTGTTTCATAAACATTTCAAAGTCATTTTCAAGCTTAAGGTTCCATTATTCGAAATCAATAGTTATTGAGTAGAATCGTGTCAAGTCAACCTGGTTATAATTTGTTTTGTTATGTTAGGTAATATAGTCATTATCATTAGACGGGAAATAGCCAGCTTGACCAGCATGTCGTTTTTCTCCGTTTTGTAATGAAAATTGCATTAATTATCCCTGTTTCAAATTTAATTATTTTGGAACAATTAACATTCTACAAAGAAAACTAAGCATAATTAAGCATGGGGTTCATTTAAAAAACGAATGTACATAAGGAAAGCATATTTCTGAAAAAAAGTTTTTTTCGAAAAAGTTAATTAAAATTTTAATTGCACGCTAATTGATGGTTAATTATCTTCCGGTCCAGGCGCCGTTACGACATACTGAATATGCTCGGACCTCTAAAAGCGCCCTGAGAAATAGATTCCGTTGGAATTTTGGTCATACGAGGCCTGGACCGCGAAATATTGTACTTAATTGTCAAGCTAATTAAGTCAGCAATTAGGGAATGGGGGCTGTCTACACTACACATTGCACATAATGGACTGACTTCTTACACCCACATTCACTGGCCAAAAGTGGTGTAACGAAGGAATACGTTAGGGTCCAGCATTAGTGCTGGTGGGTGGGTAGTGGGGGTGGGTATATCTTATAGCAGCTGTGTTATGTGAACAGTGGTCGACCCCAACCAGCAGCACAAAAACACAGCTGGTTCACTTACGCCGCCGCCAGATGGCGCTGGGAATGAGTCAGGAAAATCAGTTGACTCGACATGATTCTA
>RBVU03000092.1:0-25000 GCA_004115045.4 Sinella curviseta
ACGGGCACCTCTAGCACATTTGCATCATTCCTGTTCAAAATAAGCTCGTATGCTTTAGTTAAGGTTAACAATATACTTGGTCCCGCCGAAATAATTTGCATTTATTTCGGAACTGCAAAGGGCATGCTAAACGCGAAAGCAAAAAATATCCTGCGAGAATCAAAATCGTACCGAGCGATGAGGAAACGTAGATTGTACCGCAAGTACATTAGAGCGTTCATGCCGTTGAAAATATATATTGTAACGATCTTGCATACTTAATCATTACTCATCCTATCATTCATCTTGTCATCCTTTCATACCGTATCCTTATCCTACTTACTCATTGAATGATTTATTGGTATTTTAATATGTGTGCCAAGCTATATGCATCTTAAGTAAATTGCACATCTGCAACCTACATTCTAAATTCTGCACACCTGCAGATCCGTAACCTAAATTCTTATGGCCTACCATGTCCTACTCTAAAGATACATTGTTGTAGCCGGATCTTAGCCTGTCTCAAGTATTATAACGGTACTATTGACCGTCTGGTTTAATTCATATTATAAGCTGTACCCAGACGTGTCTTGTTGTTCAGTTGCTCAGTCAACGTTCCACGATTCGGATCATTTCTTTGAATAAAATTAATCTTTTTCATAATTCCCATAAACTCTCTCTATACAGTCCCATTATTTCATTTTCATTAAGTTTTCATAAAAATCTTAACATTACTTTACATGGTGTTCTCCTCAGAATTCCTGCCTTCCTTTGGTGCGACGGAGAATCATTGGGAACATTTCCGGGAACTTTCCCAGGACTATCAGTGCCTTAGTTTTCAGTGTTAGTGTTGTGCGGGTCGAACCCTCCATTTATTAATTAATACAGATAGTCAGGCACGTAACAGAGAGAGAGAGAGAACAGCAGTTAGATAAAACAGTTGAAATTCCGATTAATTAGTCAGTGCCTTTACCGTGTCAAGAATTCAGCCCGACCAGAAGGATGCTCATCACACGCTAAGCCTTATCATTCTATTATTCTTTTTTTTTACATTTTGCTTCTCCGTTTATATTCATTATTCCTCTCGGAAATTATATTGATAATTCCATTAATTTCATCCTATATGTGCACATATATAAATTACATAGACAGAAGAATTAATTACTACAAAGATTAGCTTGCCACAGAGAATATTTTTTTTTGCAATTTAGTATTATTGTTGCGTGGCGTAGAAAAGCATGCAAAAACAAAAATAAAGCCACTTTAAACAAAGCCACTTTCAACATGTTCATGAACAATTAAAAGAAATTAAAACTGCCACTATAAATAAATGGAAATATATATATATTAGCCACTTAAAATAAACGTTAGCCTCTTTGATGAATTACATAAAATATTAGCCTCAACCTGTGCACAGGAGTAAACAAATAGCCTCATTATAAATAATGGAAATAAAAGTAAAAGATAAAAAGTAACGCCTCATTTAATAAAGTTAATAAAGCCTCCTAATAAAAGTGGTAGAATAATATTAGCCTCATACGCACGCAAACAAACCTCCGTTTGTCGGATGTCTCACATTGCCCCATTGATACATTCTATACATATATCACCTTTGTCAGCATATTAATACCTAGTTCACTCATCTTAGAATGCACAAATAATAAAATGCCACAGATCATATTTAACCATCTTTCATTTGCTTAACACGGCAGTTAAATGGCAAATCATGTTAATTATAAGAAAAATTAACTTTTGACTACATTTTTGAAAACTTATTTTTTTGGAATTAGGTAGCGGTAGCAATTGTACACTTTATGTTACAGACTATGTTTGTCTGTCCGTCTGTCACAAAATTCTTTTCTTTTATTTTATTGTTTTTACTGCCCTGTTCCTAGTAGTAAGTGATCACGTATTCAGTGTACGTTACACGAATCTGGACTTATGTCTGATAAGCCTAATAAACTTACTAGAAGTAAAGGCCAACCAGATTCTACTGAAACACCTGTTTTTGTCAGCAAAGCAACCAAAGACAAAGTTTCTACACTTCACGCAAGATTAGGAAGTAGTAGTAGTGGCCTAAGATCTTCAGCTCCTCAATTTGTGACACAACCGTCACCTATAAGACTAGCGCAGCCCGCTGCACGCTCACGATTTCGTTTACCAACTCCAGATCAATCATTATTTGAGACAAGCTCTCAATTTTCATTTTTTAATTCTACCACAGTGGATCAGCCACAGAATCCAGACTCTAGCTTTCCAAAAGCACCTGATCCTACACAAACTAGTGCTCAATCACAAAGCTCATATGTAGCTGTTGATGTAGGTAGTGATACACCTATCTTTGAAAAATCCACAAAAACAACTCGTACGCCACCAAATACTCCCTTTAAAACTCCTGATAGTAGAAAATCCAGTTCCGATCCTGGAGAACAATCAGATATTCCAGTAGAAAATGCACCAGTAGCTTCAAGCAGTACAGGCACATTAGTTCAAGCTGAAACTGACGCGTTTCGTAGTGAAGGACAATTACCTAGGAGCAGTCCTTTTGACAACTTGTCCGAGTCATTAGGTGCCGAATTGGACACTCTTCAGGTTAGGTTCTCAGAAAACCCTACTACCGTTCTGTCTGTTACTTCTGCTCCTACAGATCCCGAACTTTATCCATTCGTAGTGACACGAGTAGAATTAGAAAAACATATTATTACCAAGGAAACCCAATTAGCTAAAGAAACATTACAACAATTTGATAATATTTCTAAATCTGCTACAGACAAGCATCTAGCATTACTTGCTGAACAGAAGAAATTGGTCACCCATAGAGATCATCTTGATCACAGCATTAGAGAACAACGAGCCAAAAGAAAGGAAGTCGACAGAGAAATACAAGATAACAAACGTAAACGTATTGAAACGTCTTTCGATCTGACTAATTCCCAATTAAATTTATCTGCCTTAGATGTGGAAGTCTCAGAATTACGACTACAAGAACTAAAAAGACAATTACATGTTTTACGGAATACCCGCGAAGATTTGAAGAAAGAACAAAAGCAATTATCTGAATTGAAAGCAAATATTAATGAACGTGTAATTCAAGTACAGACTCAACAACAAGAGCATCAGAAATATATCGAAGAGCAAACCAATCAATACATTCAAGGTGAATTAAAGAAACAACATGATAGAATAGCCCAAGAAATACGTAATTTTTATCAAGAAAAATTTCAGACTCAAACTCAGGATTTATCCAAGGAATATCAAAACAAATTGAAACAGGCTCATGTCAATTTAGAAACGCAGTTAAGTCAACAATTTAAGCAGACGTTAGTTGATATAGCTACTCGACACGAAAAAGAAATTCACACATACAAACGCAGAGAACAACAATTTGCAAGAGAAATCGAGAGAATTAATCGAGAAACGTCGCAAAAAGATCATTTATTATTAGCCTCCAAAGTCAGAGAAGAACGTCTTATAGAAAGGGCCAATCAAGCTCAACAACACGTACAAGAATATGCCGAAAAATTACGACAACATAAAGCTCTTTTGAGAACTCCAAAGAATCCAACAGTCGCTACTAGCTCAAACACTTCACCCACAGGTTTTGGATTTGGTGGACCTACTCCAGTTACCAGCTCAGCGACCACAACAGCAAGCCCTAGTTCTGGTACTACAACTCAAGTATTTACTACAGCATCTACAAGTACTCCCATTATTACTACAACAACTATTTCAACTGCTGGAACCTCCACAAGTACGTATACAACATATTCAACAACAGGTTCAACAACTACTACAACACATTTTAGTCGTTCCAGACCTACTACTCCAATCATGTCGGCCGCATCACTCTTAATGATGGCAGCTGATAGAAGTGACAAATATACCGGAAAAGGTAGTTTTAGCGATTGGATTAAAGATTTTGAAGATACTTGCACCACATATGGGCTTACTACTTCCCAGAAATTGGCTCATTTGGGCACAATGTTAAAGGATTCGGCCAAGACGGCTTACCGGCAATTCAAGCAACAAAATCCAGCAATAGACTATGCTGCGATGTGCACTAAACTAAAAGACTCCTTTCAGTCTAAAGTTAGCAAAGAAGAATATCGCCGACTACTAGAAACTCGCAACTTAACTTCAAGGGATTCATATGAAGAATATTTCTTTAACATTTTGGATTTATGCCACAAAGCAAAGATTACAGATCCTTCCGATATTGTCAACTTCTTAATTAAAGGTTTACCCACACGCTTGGGAAAAGAGATTTATAATTCCTCGCCAGTCACTCCAGATGATGTTTATAATAAATTAGTACGCGCATCCAGATTTGACTCACTTTTAGGCAAAAGTGCTTATTTTCAAGATGAAGAAATCAATGCTTTAGCTGATACTGTTGTTGACAGATTAAAAACAATGAATTTAAATGGCAAGAAAAATGAGACTAATTTTGTTAATACACGAGGACGTGGAACCGCCCGTGGCAAGAATCGTGGCAAATTTCGAGGAAAATTTCGTGGCAATAGAGGTAATTACAATGGATATCGTGGCTCATATAATAATTATCGAGGCAAAGGAAATTTCAGTGGCTATTATAATAATCATCGAGGCAATTATAATAATTACAGTGGCAATTATAATGCGCAAGGATCCAGAGGCAATTATAGAGGCAATAATAATAATGGTAATTACCGAGGAAACAATTACAGAGGCAGAGGTCGTGGATCTAGAGGTGGACCACGCACCCAATTTAATAATAACCGCGGATATAACACTGGATATAACAATGGCTATTATAACAATCAACAGAATTATCCAAAGAACAATACAGCATATGCAAATAATGCAGAGGCATCACAAGATGATAGCCCAACCATGCATTTTAATCCGGAAAACTGAATACAGTGATAGGCGTGGACGAGTGTCCTGTCACAGTAAATTTGACTTATCATAATCTCGTCATGATGCATCTTCTTCTGAACAAGACAAAAGTTTTAGCGCTAATTGACACAGGAGCTACGGCTTCCATTATACCCAAGGATTTAGTTGGTAACTTAGCTTTAAAGAAGCACCCAGTATATATTAATGGCATTAATGGTAAAGGTATAGCTTTGGGAAGAGTGGAACTTCCATTTTCTTTTCCAGGGACGAATGAAGATTTACGTTTTCCATTTTTGGTTTATCCTGTAACCCGACCAATTATTGGTAATGATATCCTTTCCCGACTTAATTTAAAGATTGAATTTGCTTCACGAACCGTACAATATAAACAGTTTAACCTTCCTTTTTATTTACACTCCCAAGATATTAACTCCTTAGAAACTCCTTCAATCACAAAGGTCCGTCTTTCCAAACGTATTGTACTCCCTTCCAGATCTTATTTTAAAGTCGAAGCGCATAATCCCAGTGACTCAGTTTATTTTGAACCTTCTGAAACCTTTATGTCCTACCACAATCTAATCATTCCGCAAATATATTTACCGAAGAAAGGAAAAGTAGAAATTCCTGTTTTAAATCCAAACGCTTATCCAGTTCAATTGAATTTCAACACTACCTTAGGAGACGTCCAGGGTCTTGTTGAAATACATCATACTAATTACATTCTATGTAATAAAGAAAAGCGTGACGTACCGAAAACGAATTCAAAATTCGATATTAACCCAGAATTAGCTTATGAGCAGAAAGAACTATTAATGAAACTCTTAAGTGAATATGATATGATATTTTCTAAATCTGATGATGACATAGGAAATTACCCCGGTCCAGAAAAGATGGAAATAGATACAGGTGATAGTGAACCCATAAATTTACCAGCCTATAGGAAATCACATACAGAAAGAAAAATTATAAGGGAATATATACAAAAGTTCTTAAAAGCAGGTATCATAGAAGAATCCAACTCAGATTATGCCTCACCTATTTTATTAATACGAAAGAAAGATGAAGGTTGGCGTATCTGTATTGACTATAGATTTTTAAATGACGTGACGAAAACACAGAATTACCCTATGCCTAGGTTACAAGATATTTTTGATAGTTTATATAATGCTAAGTATTTTAGCAAGATGGACATAGCTCAAGGCTACTTCCACTTTTATTTAGATGAGAAAGATAAACATAAGAGTGCTTTTATAACTCAAGATGGCTTGTATCAATTTAAGAGAATTCCACAAGGTATGAAAAATAGCCCTTCATTCTTTAATAGAGTATTAAGAAAGATATTTAGTAATCTACTGTTTAAACACACATTTTTATATTTGGATGATATTTTATGTTATAGTAATACTTTTACTGATCAAGTTAAAGCCTTAAGAGATATATTTGAAAAATTAAGATTAAATGGTATTAAATTGAAACCCAGCAAATGTTCTTTTGGATATAATGAAATCCGAATTCTTGGACATGTATTAAGTAAAGATGGCGTAAAAGTTGATCCAGACAAAGTGTCTGCTGTTGTTAAAATGCCAATACCACAAAATGTAACTGAAGTTAGAACTGTAATGGGTATGTTTAGTTATTACCGTAAGTTTATTAAGAATTTTGCTATTATTGCTCGACCTTTAATAATGTTAACTCGTAAAGATGTTCCATTTGAATGGACAAATTCATGTCAAGCTTCTTTTGATATATTAAAACGAAAACTTGTTACAGCTCCGATATTAGCACAATTTAAAGAAGATTCCGATGTAATCTTATATGCCGACGCCAGTTTATATGGGATCGGTTGTGTACTTACTCAGATTCAAGATGGTAAAGAAAAAGTAATAGCTTATGCAAGTCGTGCTCTTAATCCAGCAGAAATCAAATATAGTATAGCTGCTCGAGAATGTTTAGCTGTAATTTTTGGTCTAAATAGATTCTCGGAATATTGTCATGGAAGACATTGTACAGTTGTAAGTGATCATCACTCTTTGTGTAGTTTATTAAGGACTAAGAATAGTAAGAATTTAAGAATAGCAAGATGGGCTCTTGAGGTTCAACAAGCTAATATAACCGTAAGATATAGAAAAGGTTCGTTACATGGAAATGCAGATTGTTTATCTAGATGTATTCCTTTATCTGCCCCAGCAAAAGGTTTTGAATCAGTTTTTCCTGTAATGACACAGAAAACAAAAGAAATACCGAAAGGTAAGAAAGAACTAGATTATAGAACTCAAATTAAATTAAGCCAACGTAAAGATAAGTTTTATGCTAAGATATTTCACGTGTTAGATAATAATTTACCTATTCCTAAGCCATTCAGATATTTTACAATTATCAATGATACTTTATATTATGCAGATCCTTTTAGTGGTATAAATAAGTTGTGTATTCCAAACATTATGATTAATGAAATATTGTATGCCCACCATGATAATTATTTAGGCGGTGGACATTTAGGTATTAAACGTACTTACAATACTATTAAGACAAAATATTATTTTCCTGATATGAAAAGTAAGATTGCAAGATATATATCTAGTTGTCATAAATGTGTTGAGAGACAACCCACAAATCAGCAAAAGATTGGACGCATGCAGCCTGGAGAGATCTTTGACATTTTCCAGAAGTGGCAATGTGATGCTATTGGACCGCTTAAGGAATCAGCTCGAGGAAATAAATATATTTTAGCCGCTATTGATACGATGAGTAAATATGTAGTGACTCAACCTGTAAGAGAAGTTAATGCTAATACTCTAGCTAAGTTTTTAATTGAAGAAATATTTTTAAGATTTTCCGTTCCGAAAGAAATTCAGTTTGATAATGCTTCAGTGAATAGATCTAAAGTTATTGAAGAATTAATGAAAAAGGTTAATTGTACTCCTAGATTTATAACTCCGTTCGACCATAAAAGTTCCGGTCAAATTGAAAGATTAAATAGGACTCTAGAAGAAATGATAAGTAAAATAATACAGAAAAATCAAGAAGATTGGGATTTAGCTTTGAATATTGTAACTTTTAATTATAATACAAATGTACACCCAACTACTAAATACTCTCCACACTTGTTGGTTTATGGAACTCTACCTATTATGCCTTTAGATTTATCTTTGAATCCACATGCTATTGTATGTCCTAAAAATATTAACAAGATAAGATTACATGCTAAGCAAAATAATTTGATAAGCCAAGACAAATATGCTAAAAATTATAATCAAAATAGAATTATAAAAATTATTCCTGTAGGGACTAAGATCATGCTACAACGACATGTGTTTACTCCGGGCCTAAGTAAAAAGCTTCAAGAAACCTATATTGGTCCATTTCAAATTATTCGACGAATCGATGAATTACACTATAAAGTGAAAAATATATCATTAATGAAACGTAAAAAGAAATACGAAATTGTTCATGTTGATCGTATAAAAATAATTGGTGACGATATAGTAAAATCTAATAATGACATTCAATTAACCAATTCCAAGAAATACCTACCTACTAAAGATTCTCAAAATGAGACAAATAATCCTATGCACATAGATCCATATACGGGTGTCCCTCATATATATAAAACTCCTACAATTTCTCCAGAAGCACTAATTAAAAATTCGGTTCAAGTAACCACTCGCTCTGGTAGAATGACAAGTCGTCCAGTGAGTTATAAACTCACCCGAGATAAAAGATCCAATAAAATTGGCAATTAAAATATTTCGGATGACAGTCAATAATAAAAACAAAACTGTGTTGGAACTTACAGTTTCCAAAGAGGCCCCTTGTAACGATCTTGCATACTTAATCATTACTCATCCTATCATTCATCTTGTCATCCTTTCATACCGTATCCTTATCCTACTTACTCATTGAATGATTTATTGGTATTTTAATATGTGTGCCAAGCTATATGCATCTTAAGTAAATTGCACATCTGCAACCTACATTCTAAATTCTACACACCTGCAGATCCGTAACCTAAATTCTTATGGCCTACCATGTCCTACTCTAAAGATACATTGTTGTAGCCGGATCTTAGCCTGTCTCAAGTATTATAACGGTACTATTGACCGTCTGGTTTAATTCATATTATAAGCTGTACCCAGACGTGTCTTGTTGTTCAGTTGCTCAGTCAACGTTCCACGATTCGGATCATTTCTTTGAATAAAATTAATCTTTTTCATAATTCCCATAAACTCCCTCTCTACATTCCCATTATTTCATTTTCATTAAGTTTTCATAAAAATCTTAACATTACTTTACAATATCGGTTACGCCAACTTTTATGACAAATGTATTGCTCCAACCTTGTTGAATTTTAATGTCAGTCATACTGTCACCCTGTTGCTCCTCTAACGTATTGAAAAATGCATTTATATTGGTACCTTTATTGCCCTGTCCTAGGATTGGGAAAGCAAAATGATTAATTTCAAATACGTATGGTGCATTAAACTAAAGAACCGTTGAATCATATTTTGTAACTACAACTAGAACTGTGTAAACCCTAAGTACATAACTACCGAAAATTAGGCGTATGCCAAGCTGCAAGGTGACAGGCAGTACATTTTCAAAAGTACTAGTTTTGAACTTTTCTCGCAATTTGTGAAATAATATTTTTCACCATTACTAAAGCAAGTGGTCGAATTGACCATGCTTTCCATGCCAAATATTATCAGCTTAAAATTATCCAACAGATGAGCGAATACATTTTTGCTCATAAAGATGCATGGTAACTTAAGGCAAGCACCATTTGCTTTGGGTTGACCCGAGATTTGTGCAGAATTTCTACTTAGGAAAATAAAAGCTTGTACCAAATTGTATTTAAAGAAAGTTACTCTGTTCTCGATCAAAGGATAAATTAGTAATGCTGTAGAATAGAAGGGGTTTCTGTTGCGACGTTAATCTTATTTGATCCCAACTGTATTTCTCGGTAAATGCAGGTGTTTTTAATTGTTTATACTCAGAAAGGTGGTTCTAAGCATTTGAGTTTAATCAGACTTATCACCTTAAATACAGTTTGCTGTCGTATCTAAGGAAATACATCAACCTTACTGTATTAAATGAATGGAGGTACTGGTAAAAGTGGCGCCAAAGTTCAGGATGAACAATATAGACGATACGAACAGCAAATAGTCAAAAGCAGTAGCAATAGTTTCCCTATGCTTATTAAGTGGTGGAGCCACTTTATAAGATCGAGATGTCTGTCCGTCCGTCTGTCCGTCCGTGCGCGCTTTAACTCAAAAACGGTTTGACTTTTTTGAAATCAGATTTCGGCAATCGATAACTGGTCACCTGAGAAGGGTCCAGCGTGATTTTGATATACGTAGGTTTAACGGTAACCGTTAGGAACCGTTACGAGGTCAATATCTTTAAATGGTAACACATGGCAAGTGGCATATCATTCAACTCGTCTACGACCATAACACATGGACTTGAGGTCATTTCGGGGTTGACCGTTACTGTTTAACGGCTACAGAGATTTCAAATAATTTTACACTTTATACTCTCCTTAAGTGGTTTAGAATTTTAAACTTCTGTCACAATCCGTTTATGGGACAAGCTTGACAGCGATAACGGCCAACGGCAACCGTTTGAAACCGGTACGATTTCGAAATTTTCAAATGTCAATTAGGGCAAGTGGCATATCATTCGACTCCCTGCGTTTTCTCGGAAGATATTTAAGGACATTTTAATCGTAACAGTTACCGTTACTGTGTTATTACCGTTACGTTACGCCAGTTACTGTGCTTTTGTTTTTACGTTGTAATTTTTTAAACGGATTGGAATTAGAATATGTTCATTCTGTTTTCGACAGACGATTTATTATCAGTGGCAGTAGTCAATTGAATGTTTTGGCTACCAGCTCCGCCACTTTGCTACATGGTAGCTTGATGCGTTTATTAGTTTCCAATTCTTGTCTTTCAATCTTACAGACATTGACATCACTCATAGTGGCCTCAAATCACATAGAAATTTCTATGACGGCGTTTTTGTGCCAAACCAATTTGGTGTTACTATGCTTCAATTAATTTTGTGCTTATCAAATATTTATTTCCGAAGAAAATCTTTCATTCAACCTTTGCATTGTGATTCGCATGAAGGGTATCAATACAAGTTGTCAACTCCGGAAATACGGGAGGTTCTACTGTAATAATATATTGTAAAAATGGGCGACGCTTTATCGGAGAAGGGTTTGGAAAATATTTTTCATATACGCTATTACTGATTCATTGTACTATAAAGATCAATAATAAATATATTAAACTTACTTATTACGGGAAGACACTTGAACAGGTATGGAAATCCCATTTGGACGGCTTTTAAAATCTCGAATAATTACTAACAGCCATAATTTCTGCAAATAATTGTTTTTGATTTAAATGCAACTCAGAGATTATACTCACAAGGGAACCGCAAGCATCGAGGTTCGCCAAATGCGACACGAATGTGTCAGGTAACCAATTTTTGGGTGCCAAATTCAATTCCGGCGTCAAAAATCCCGTATGGGCATGTGTACAGCATATAACGTAGGGCAGGTACGTTTGTTCCACTTTTATATATCCCAAATGCATAGAAGTGGTATACCCCAAATGCATGTGAATGATTTTCGGCAAAATGCATTCCTTATTCGTCATAAAATCTTTAGTATTTTCACACTACAGAACAAGGAGACGTATTGGTAGCATGATGTAATGACAAAAAATTATCACAAAAAAATCCCCCATCGTTTTATATAATGAATTTTTTTGATGGCTGGGCGTCTCATACCATGCATAAAGCAAGGTCATATCCTACTGTATATGCTGTACATATGCCCATACGGGATTTTTGACGCCGGAAATGAATTTAGCACCTAAAAGTTGGTTACCTTACACATTCTTGTCGCACTTGGCGAACGTCGATGCTTGCGGCCCCCTTGTCAGTATCACACAAAGTTTGCAAAAAGTTCAGCGGAGCTGCAAAAATAGTTTTTGAAAGTGGCGGTTATTTTAAATAAAAAAATTCTTTCTGCTTTCGTTTCTAGTATGGCTCATTATGTGACATAGTATTTCCAGGATCTGAAAGGTGACGTCAACATAATTTTAAAAAGTTTGGTCTGAGTTAATAGAAAAATGGAAACATATTTTCATGGTTTTAGTCCTGTAGCTTGCATATTTTAGAACATACGAACATTTTTGTCTTACTCCTGACTTTACAGTCCATGCGATGCTGATGATGTTGATGATGGAGGTAGAGAAGGCGGAGCCCACTATCAGCTCCCTCACTCATATAGCTAGGGCTGACCAGTTGTCAATGACGTTGGACAAGTGACAGGCAATGGACATTGACAAATATCCCTTTCTCGACGATTAAAAATGTCAGACATGATATATAACATGCTCATTGCAATGTCATTTCCAAATATCATGACCCCAGCATGTAAATTTTTTGACAAATTGTCACAAAATATTATTTTTCTTGCACTTTCGTAATTACTTTTCAAGTTACTATAAAATGTAAAATACTATACAATATGTACTATATGTAATACTATATGTACTATAAAAATATGAGGAGAGGCAAGCATACACATGCTTGTTCTTCTCTCTGATTAGAGAATTTTTAAAAATTAAATTTCTCGACGGACCTGATCAGTGCTTTAGGTTATTGAGTTCGCACAGTTGAACTCTAACCTATTAAGCACTGATCACTGACAAAAGATTGCAGTTTAGTTACTGCTTGACGTTACTGTTGACCATCGGCTTTGTAGTTCGGTGTTAACAACGTAAACACTGTCTCAGCTGATGAGCTCACGGTTAGAGAAGTGTGCATGTGAGTATTGTGAGCAGGAAAAGTGTATGTGTGCCTGCTCACATTGACAGCCAGTGATGGTTTTTTTAGTGATTGTGAGGAGCGTATCAATAATACGCCGCCCACATTGATAAACGGCGATTGTGATGTTTTGGTGATTTGTGTGATGTTTGTCGTTCGATGGCGGTCCCATAACGCCATTACGCCAACATTACGCGTCATCATTATCGTCATCACCGTACGATTGTCCGATTCTTTGCTATTTGCTATATCAACTATTTGCTGAAAAAACGATTTTTAAAGCAATCGGTCTAGCCTGTAGTTTTGGTTGTGTGATCAGTGATCATCACACCATTCAAAGCCGTATAGGCACAGAGTAGGATATTATCCTCAGTACAGCCAATTAGCATATTTGAGGACAAAAGTGAGGAAGAGTCCATCTCACTTCAGAGGAGGTGGGACGGACTCCTGACGAGCGGTGAGGATGTGCTGGTGAGTCCGCTCATCGGCACAAGACATTCAACTAACCCCCTCCGACCGACCTCCTGTAACTCTTGAGGAGTACAGGTCGGAGGGTTAGGTTTAAAGCAAAACACCAGCGTAGCTTCTGAAAGAGACCGCAATAAGCTATTTTAATTGTGATTGAGCGGCGTGAGTAGTTACTTTTGATGTAATTAACTCCCTTTCAAATATACATACATACATACATACTATAAAATGTGAATTATTATTGAGTAAATAAATGAAACTGTCATCGTTTTCAATAACACATTTTCCTGTCATTTTTAATTTTCGAATGATACACGAAAAGAAGAAAAGGACAAATCTGATTAAAGACGAATTAACCCAACGTGCAAAATCAATATTTGCGTCGTTTTATATGTTCCTAATTGGAATTAATTTTGAACGCACAAATCATTGAATTATAATCAATGTGTTGCAGTAATAATCTCATCGATTGCAGTATTTCCTTGAGGCAATATAGAAGATGATGTTAACAGTTTTCATTTCAAACAGGGCTCAACATGTACGTGGCAATGCGATATACTATCAGCTACTTTTTATTAGGTTTGCAGAGACAGAACTTCAAAATTAAAAGACGATCCACATTTTTTGCTGACGATTAAAACACGTCAATTTAGGAACAGCACGTCAAACGGCAAGACAATATTAGTTTGCCAGTGAAAGCAATATTGCATATATTTTTGACAGAACATGAAACGGACATTACCCAGAAACCTGGACAGTATTTGTTCCATATTTCATACTCCATGCAAGCGAAGAAATAATTGCCAGAACTTTTATTTAATAGCCTTTCATCTCAATCGTGAATATATGATTAAACGAATAGCTCAGTAGTTAAACGGGAACTAGACTCCGGTCGCAGCATGTTATATTTTATTCATCGTCATTTCAATCCAAAATTAATGATCCACTCCATTACGGTCCCATGGAGAATCTCGCGGTTTATAGTATTCATGTTATTTCTCCGATTATATTAAACAGTAGGCTTTAGTTGAGTATGCTTTCAAACATAACTCATAGGATAGCATAGAATCGCCTGGATATAATGCATCCAATGTTCACTGTATCATAATTGCTTCTCATTTCATCAAATATATTTAAATAGGATAATAAAGTTTATAGTTTCCATTTAATTCCATTCGCGGCTCATTACCTACTATTAGTTTACAAGTACGCAGATGGAACAATTATCATCTTTCCAAGTAGCCCATATCTTTCCCGAACGAGCTAATGTATTTTGCCAAGCGGCTTGAAAAAATTTTGATCATAGTCCTAGGCAAACAGATTTTTGTAGAGTCTGCCGAAGCTGCTCCGATTCTGAAATCAGTTCTAATTATTTATCGTGACATTGTTCAAACTTGATAATAACTGGTGTTAAATTAAAGCAATTTTAATTCGGCATGCAAAGTTTAGTACAGCTCAGGCAAGACAGTTACTTGGTGCTCCAATCTCCGAATAAAGTTACTGTTGGGTTTACCGACAATCAGTGTAAATTTCGAACCAGTTAACATAATCGTTACACAAAGAAATTTTTGTAAGCGAACACTGTTGTTTATTACATGACATAAGTTGATTTCTGAAAGTCCAGGAACGACAGTAACCCTCATTATTAAAACAAGCATAAAACCAAACTATGATGATTAATTTACAAGTATTTATAAACAAGTAAAGACGTTATTGATGGTCCATAAAAACTTATACTGTGTGTGGATTACGGTCTATACTTTTTTTTTGAGTTAAATGTACAAATGCATACCACGGTAGAATTACCTTATTGTGGACTGGAAAAATGAAAGCAAAAATTTGATAAGAAATAAGTGACTTCAGTATTGCTGGAATAGTCATTGGAAGCGAGTTGATAAATGAAACTAAGCAATAGAAGAGGTTATGAACCCTAATATGAGGGGGCATAAGGATCGTTCAATCGTGTACCAGCAGTTCTGCTCAGCGCCGTGTGGTGAAAATTAATTATCTAACACAAGTGATTGTGATAATAAACTCTAATGTGTCTTCATGAAGGGATATTACCTATGTAGATGAGGGCTGCCAGAATAACTCGGCCAACTTGAGTAACCTGTGATAACGGCCGATTCAGATGGGTTCCATTCAAAATAAAAATTAAATTAGGTTATTATTTACTTGGAAAAATGGTGCGCGAGACAAATATTATGATACAGGGTGCTTATAAACTTATCGCAATGAACCCATCCTTACATTCCAAAATGACCTACGCGATGATCGTATTTACAGTAAAAGACACTTGTTTAATTTAATTAAAAATATGAAACGGCACCAGTCATGCATCTGTTTTTTAAACAAAACCATTTTTATGTTTTAATATACCAACAACATTTTATTTATGGTGTTTACTTCACACTTCAACAATTCAATAAATCTTTTTAATAAAATGGTACAACGGGAGCGAATTCATTTATTGGTCCTTTCACTCGAGTCAAAGATGGTTCACCATGGTATGGTAACGGTTCATAAATATCCAGTAGAAAGTAATGCTTTCCGATTTTTGCTTTAACAAAGTAATTTAATCCAGCAACCACTTGAGTTATATAAGCTATTACTGTAATTGGAGCATCCTTTATGGCCATTCGGGCATCAACGTCGGCATTTGCCAACTTGGCAGCAACCTCGACTTTTATGTCACGATATACTTTGGATACTAGAGATACCACGGGATCATCCTTTCCTTGCGGAACGAGTTCTTCCGAAAGTCCAGTCACCAACTTGCCATAATCCTTTCTGGGAGCGCACTGGAACAAGGTAATAAAACAGTAAAATTATTACATCATTTTGTAATTTTGATAACTTTTCTTGGTTCCAATTTTTCTGTTAAAAATTTGTACCCCGGAAACGCCAGAAAGGCAAACTAGGATTGCGACCGCTGTGAAAACGTACATACTTGTGCTTTCTCTTCTTGTCGGCAACATTTAAAAATTGTAAAGGACTGTTATTACTGTCTAGATAAAATTACAGTGGAAATCAAAAAGATTTCTTTTCAAAAAATTTAGCTGCTAGCAATGTGTTACGGGAATGATGCATCAACGCAAAATGCACAAGTTTGATGTTGTAAGCTTGCTTTTATCCACATTAAAGCAGACATGGAAAGTTTGACAAATTTTCTCCGGATGGTCAAATTTTCTCCGACCATATATCAATGAAAATAACAAACAGTATTACGTTTAGTCTATATATAGTGTCATTTCTAGATGCATATATTGCTTTTGTGGTAATATTTTGTGGCAAAATTGATAATTTTCTGTAAAAACTCTAAACATGTTTAAGTTGTCCCATTATGTAGATTTTTCGCTAATAATTTTCTCCGGATGCCACCCGCGCATCCGCGTGTCTTTTCCATGCCGGCATTAAAGTATCACATATTTGTTTCCAGTACTTGAATTATCGCAATCTGATATTTTTTCTGTACGCTCATCATGATTGATGATGTGAGACATTATGAGTACACTTGATACATTAACAGCATGAGTTCAAATAGGATGCGAGATAACGATAATGAATAATGACATTTTAATGTTTTATTTTTCTCGTCATTAATGACACCCTTCACCCATATCATTCATTATCACATCACCTGAGTCAATGCAAGCTGGTTTACAGCGCGGCTAATTAATCATAATGAGAAACAAATTGTGCAGGGAAGAAAATCATGTATTACATTTACTCAAGTGAATAAGACCAACTGCATCCAAAACACAGTCTGGTTTTGTAATGTGACTACCGTTGTTTTTACCTTCCATCAGTATTTACTTTGGCCTTGGAATGACAATGTTGAATAAAAAGACGAATGTATACGTATTGGATTGCAATGTGGTTTAAAATGGTTAAAAAAGTTTGACAGGCGCACTCAGATGCAAGCTTTGGGATATATAGTTTTCTTGTCACGACCTCACATGGATTTTTGTGCATGAATCGCTTTCAGCCTTTTTAATGAATACCTAAGTATATCAATACTGAACACTACAAATAACCTAGTGGGTTTAATGGCAAGCGGTAATATTGGTGATGGAAAGTGATTTTTTATATCTGTGTTGAAAGCTCATCTGTGTTGATCCAATTTTAAGCGACTTTATTTTTTACTACCATAATTTTTGCTGAAGCGATATGACGATAGTTAAAATTATCTGGTCCATCTGTTTCTGCATTTGTTTTGTTACTCGAGTTCTAAGACACATTGAAAAATGTATAAAAATGTCTTGCCAATACCGGGAGTTTATGAGTAACGTTTTCGGCCGTCAGCGTTTTTTGGTACAACAATTGCCAATCATGTTGAAGCTACTATATTTGGGTAGGATCCAGTGAAAAACTATCAAGAGCCAAGTTGCAAGAGGTGTACATTCAAAAACGAAGTTTTGCAATTTTTGGTAGCTGCTCACGCTTAAACGGTTAGAGGTCGATTTATAAAAAATTGCACCAACAATGAAGTGAAGTAATCAGTAAACTTTGTTTTCGAATACGCACTTTCAGAATTTTTGAACGGTTGAAGACTTGAACATTTACGTTTAAGCTTAGCTATTTGCTTTATTTCGCTTAATGTGACATTTGTTTACACGATAGCAATTACCGAGAAAATGTAAACATATTGTATTTGTGAGACATTAGTCAGTTCTTCTGAAATTATTGGTTGACAGTGTACTTCCTTTCAGACCAATAAAAATGAACATAACAGGGTTGCTCTTTTGATATTTGCAGTTCGCATTCGCAGGGAAGTTTTGTAACAGGATTATTTATATGAAACAAAATGAGTGCGATTGTCCCAGGGTCCCCTTTCAATTTAATCTTAATCCACAATGATACTGTGCGTCATTACATTAACGTATGTATTTCATTATTTATAGGAAGGCTACCTGATTCTGCTTTTATTTTCGATCCATAATGTGCATAGTATGTTAATAACTACATAAGTAACTACTACTTACTATTACTAATAAGAATTTAATATTACAACGAAGATGATATCCCCCATTAAAAAATACAACCAACCGCACAAGACCAGAGGTTCAAATTTTCCATTCCAAGGCAATTTAGGAAATAAGAAAATAGCTATTTTTGCCTGTTTCTTTGTCGATATCCAATTTTCATAATACAGTGTGTAGCTTTATTCCAAGAAAATGTACCTGATTAATGAGTAAGTACATCACCGTACTAATGTGTTTTGTAAAGAGGACATAAGAGTGCAACACCATTTTGCTTCTAAAATGAAAGTGTAAATATTAATTTAAAGCCAGTATCAAATTAAAGCTTTGCTGCAAGGAGTTTCGTTTTTAGAGACTCATCTCCCAAAAGCTTGTTTACAATTCTTTTGATTTGTTAAAATTAAAACTGTAAACTGTGAAGTTTCACCTAGCTCCGTCCAAAAAAGAAATGTGTCACTGGGCTTGTCAATTTAAACAAAATACAAAATCATAACCTAGTAATACATACGCTGCCAAATATATTATACCATGGACGTCATTTCTCCATACGGTCCTACCCGGATCCATATTAAAGGCAAGACTGAGAAGATATCCTAAAATCAATTTGGTAAATTCCGGTATATAACGGGAAGACGGTATTTACCACTAAGAGGTCACTGGTAAAACCAAAAATCATAGAGTTTGGGGTAATGTGACTCAAATATTCCCCATGCTAACTAATATTTCCCAGTTTGGACATTTTCCCACCAACCGGTATCCAATTTGGTCAGTTAATATAATACGGAAGCCGTAAAACCATTCGAAAAGGATTCACGTTGCCGTAATTGTTCTCACAGCTGAATACCACATTGAAAACCTGTTTAGATAACGCGACTTAAGTAAGTGCTGACAACTGTCATACGATAATTGGCAATTTCGCAAAGAAGGTAATAATGTTGTAAATGCAATGCTCTAGATTATGGTATGGGCATGGATGCCATATTACTCACAGCAGTACTGCCAAGTACAAAATATCCAATAAATCACGTTAGCATAAGTTCATTGTGACATGTTATGCTGGGAAAGGAATACATGTTTCCAGAAGATACTTGTAAATTTGGAGAATTTAACTACAACGACCAAACTTCTTTTGGTGCACTCACAATAAGTAAGCGAACGAGCAAGCGTCAAGTGCAAAATACTGAAACGTGCACAGGGACTAAAGCCTGGGAATGAGCGGTTTGTTTTAGATATTAGCGTTTGAAATTAGATAATATTTAGGTATTCTTAAACGTATTTCTTTTACAAATCACTATTGTGGAAAAAGCACTTACAAGCATTATTAGTCATGACCCTTCCATGCCCTGGTTATCAACATCCGAAAGTGCGGGAGAACTGAAAGATGGTTCTCGCAGCTTCCTGCCTTCCTCTAATGTCGTATTAACGCGCTTGTTAACACTTTTTCAAATTGCACCTGGTTGTGGTCACTAAAATGTCTTCCCCTTGCGAAATACGCTTTCTCTGAAATGAAATTTATGTTATTCAAGGAACATCTCAACCATTTCTCGCTCTCAACGCAGGAATTCTTACATGAAGCTTTAGTTGGTTCTCAAACTGAAATTCGACCATTTAATTCAAATGGATTAACTTAAAACGCTTAAACATATTACCTTAAAATAGAGGTAGAACAGTTTCCGTAAGGTGAGATAGGTAAACAGGTACATAAGCAAACTATATTGTCTTTTTTCATCCTAGCGTGACCAAGTTTCGTACAGATATATGGTGCACAATTCAACATTTTAATTACTTTTTCCTAAAAGGTGGTTGTATTAATAAAAATATATCGACCTTCCTCTTAATCGATCTTACCGATAAGGAACCGAAAACCATATTACTATTTGAACAAACAAGCCAACGCCCTTTTTTACGCCATTAGAATCAAGTACATTCAGTATGCAATATGTTTTCACTCACACGTTTTTATCAGTTTAAGGGGATAAAGTATTTGCCAGCTGCTAGGAAGTGAAGATAACTACAACGTCATATTGTGCTAAAAATAGCTTTTGAAGTTGGTACTAATCAAAGTGTCCATATAACAATAACTTTCTTAAAGTGCACTTTCATAGCAATTTCGAAACAGAAAAAATCTGTAATGTACTGTTGACTGGATCAGAGTAACAGTATCCAGCATCAACTTGTTGCTTCATCTACGTACATATTGGAACATAAATTTCGGAAAGTAAGTGACTGAATAAACACGTGCAAAGTTTCAAGCTACTGTGAGTATGCTGTTGTGAAAGAGAATCATGCTACAAATTCCTAAGATTTGAAGCTCAGAAATTTGATTGAGTGGTACACAACTACCCCTTGCTCGTTACCACGTTCAAATTTCCATGGTCAATACTAGAAGCAACGGTTTGTATCTTTGCTGTAAACAAATCGATCATGATCGAAAAGAGTATGTTTACGATTCTGAAAATACGACCCAATATCTTTGAAGTCCCCAAAACCGTTCCAGCCCGGATTTGGGAGATCCAGCATAAATTCCTTTATTATGTCGGCTTTATACCGTACAAGCTAGTATACAATAGTGAACGTGGGTGTTGGATTCTCAAGAACGGTCCCCAATTTGTTCGGGTAAGCATGCTAAATAAATCAATTAAAATCAAACGTATTCGTATTGCACTGAATATATTATAAACTATACTTTTCTATAACGTAGCTACTATCTATCGCCATTATCTGGTTGCCGTACCTCGTAGGCCATATCGTCGGCACCATGCATATAATCCTGAATGTGTACAACAGTGAGAATAAGTCCGCAAAATTGTATTTTGGTATACTAAGCTGGGCCCTGGCAAACACTCGAAATATAATTTTCGCATATATTATTCTCAAACGAAAAGACTTGTTACAAAAACTGATAAATCTTAGCGGTTTGCATGGATCCAACACCCGCCATATACTTCTCAAAGAGCGAAAGTACAACCTAGAGAATTTAGCTTTAGCTTACTTGGCCGTTGCAGTTCTGTCTCGATTGATCATACAGTTCATGGTACTCTTTGCTTTTGAACCAGGCGACTTAACAAAATGGTTGAAAACCTCCGATATATTTCTAAGAGCAGTTCAGAATGGACGGTCACTATTTTTCCTACATGAAACTGACAATGTAGCTGGACCTGGAGATTACATTCTGGGAATATTCCAGATTGTCTTGAGACATATACTACATTTTTTGTATTCAATCCAGGACATAGTGATTACGGGCGCTGTACCAGTAACCTTGTGGCTTGAAGCCAAGAAGTTTGTCATGGCAGTTGAACATCACGACGATATCATGAAAATGGTAGTCAGTAGAAGCAGCATGTCAGACGACATATTCTCCGCGTATTACAAACTCAGGGAGTATTCCGATTCACTGAACGAGATGTGGTCCACATTTTACTTTTTGTGGCTGATCGAATTGTCGTTGACTGTGACATCTATCACAAACACATACCTGGGATCTGGAAGTATATTCTCTGCAGTTTACTTTCTGATATTTGTGTGCTTGCGATCGATTGCTCTGTTCCTCTCCGGCGATGTGTACCGAATGGTAAGAGTTGGATTATCGAATACATTATTTCCAATTATGTTGCCTCACCTGTCTTACATTAGAACATTTTGTTGAGCAGATTGAGTGCTTCAAAAGGTGGCTGACAGAGTGGAAAACATGGGAAGGACTTACAAATACTGATGAGAAGGATGAACTGCAAAGGATGTTGCGTGAATTGGATGGCCGTCCTATTGGAATCGGCTCTCATGGAGTTTATCAACTCACCTTTGAATTCACAGCTCAAGTACACAGAACATAGTTTTGCAAAATTTCGTTCTGTGATTATAAATTTTAATCAATTCAAATTGCTAAAATTAATGTGTTTAATGTTTTAGATCATGATGATCACTTTGTTTGTTATTAGCTTCGGTAAATAAAGTAGTTGCGTTTTGCGTTCTTTGGGATTTACCTTGGACATTATTGGGTGTCCACCCTTTACTGCAGAAGCCGTGTTTACATATCGCGTTAGTTCCAAATGTCTGCAACATGTGGGTTGGGCTATTTGTATGTTGATTATTTTGCACATTAATACAGGTATTGTTCAGAATGTTACGAGTATTTGAGAAGCCATGAACCATACTCTGAATGTACATGCTTATCCTGAGCAATATTCTTCATTCTGATCGGAATGCTTGATGTTAATAAGGACGGGTAAATCAACGTAGGGGTTATATATTCAAATTGAGTTTCAATTGTTGCAATGAATGATTTTTGAGTGAATACATCTATTTCAAATAATTGTTAATGTAGCAAAGTACATTATTCGACTACTTGTTAGTTATTCAATCTCTATGTATGTATGAGATGTAATATATTTAATGTATAAAAACGTACACGATGGATTGAGTGATTATATTGGTTTAAACCATAAATAAGATTTAAATGATGACATGACATAATGATTATGGGAAATAAATTTAAATATATTGTCAATGCAGTAAAGTAGCTCAAAGATTAGTCTTTAGAATACGATATTTTGTGCCATTGAGGGTAAACAAATTCGCAATACTTAAGCATTATCTTTTGTTAGACGTCACATGTTTATCATTGCATTGGAAAATTTCTGGTTTCGGAAATCCGGACAGCATGTTCGGATTTTAATATTTATTTATATTCTGCTTGAAAATATGGATTTGAAGACATACTTTCACATCTAACTCCCTAGAATCTTGCTTGCCAAATTCAAGCTTAAATATTTGACTTACTTGATCATAGCGATGAGGACCAAAAAATGACTTTCACCATTCTCATGATAACGTCGAATATTGCTAAAATTCCCAAAACAATTCCAGCTCGGATTTGGGAATTTCAGATTAAATTATTATGGAGGCTTTGTACATTATAAGCCGGTATATGATGCAGAAAATGTATGCTAGAATATAATATAGGGTCCAACATTTATTCGGAAAAGTATACAAAAAAATTATTAAAATTAATCGTTGATTCAATTAAAACAAATTCAACTTTCAATTGGGTAGCTACTGTCACTCACAATGATATGGCTGTCGTATTTTGTTGCGAATAACAGGTGGATGATTCATGGTATATCATAGCTCTACACCAATGACAATATGTCTGCAAAAATTACTGAGGAGTACTACACCAATTTCCGGGTTGTGCTCCGAGTATTATTTTCTCATATATAACATTCCCACACGCAAGGATATGTTCCAAAAGCTGAAAAATAACTGTCGCCTTTTATTATAAAATAAATGATTATGTAATGATGTCCCAAAATTATGCTTTGTGTTTCAGATATGCATTGTGATGATAATTTTGTTTGTAATAAAGTTTAATAAATGAAATGGTTGTACTTTGGATTTTGTACTCAAATTGTATGGCTACTTAATTTAGTTGTGCGAAGTAAAGTATTTTCCTGAAAAACAAATATAGCTAGTTTTTTCGACATTGAATTTCAACTTGTCTTTGTAGATTTATCCTACGTGATGGCTGATATTCAAATTGGTTGCTTTGTTGTAAATGTTTTTATGGTTGCGCTCGCGAATTTAGAAGTTACAATGTTTGAAAGTTTAGTGCAATAGTAAGTACCCTCAGACTCATTCTGCATGGGTTGTCGAGAATAAATAATTGGGTTACTTAAAGCAAGCTAATTTTTTATAAAAAAAAACCTGGCAACGCTATACCGAAAGCAATCGCAAACTATCACGAGACCTTGCCTATGATTTGTGATGATATGAAAAAATATATGCAGAAAGCCAAAATAATGACAATATTGCCTTCGCGTAATTTAACTCTGACGTGTATGTAAATTAAGGATTATGCAACAGATTTGTTCCCCTGGCCGTGAGCGTCATGCTAACCTTAAATTAACATATGTCTAACAGCACTATGCAGTGAAGTGAGATTCTTACAACCAGATATAATTCTCATAACGTCATATGACGAAGCGGTGCGTTCTAAATTATGGCTTCACTGCTAATTATATTGTAATATTTTCATTGTGCAATGGAGTGAATATCACGATTTTTTTATCCGTACAGCGTATTTAAAAAACTACAACTTTTACATATACGGCTTTTGTAAATCCAACAGAAATTTTCATTGTGCATAGAAAAAAGGTGCTCGTGAATTTAATTTGCACAGAAATCTGTTTTTTAAATAAATTCAAACGTAAGCAGTTAGTGCCGGTGACGATAATAGATTCGTTCATTTATTGTTCAATATATTTGCATTTGCGACACGGAGACGCTTTACGAATTCCTACAATAACACAAAAGTTTTAAGTATTACCTACAAAATCTATATCATCTAACTAACGCGATCAGTCAATTAATTTTTGTCCAAAAGTTTCGAATGGCTTCAAAATTGCGACAGCCATTATATTGAATTTAGACACTATTCAGAGTAATTCAAATATGAAAGCCGAGTACTCCTTGATGGAATGAATTGCTATAATAACTGATCTGGAAATTCTCCGCTCAGTGTCGCAAATAAACCAATTACCAACATAATACGTACGCAAATTGACACAGTATACAATAGGATACCTTACTTTTTAAAAATAGTTTGTCTGTCAATATGTATTGGTTTCAAATCTTTTATCTAATTTATCAATATTGTGTACCATTGCAATTTATATCTATTATCTGTTATAATTTTTAAATTACTTTATCATATTAAGCCGCCGTGTATTTCAAATTCAACTTTTGCATTGTCAAAATATATTGAGCACAATTACACGTTTATTAGGTGCTTAGCAAAAACGGACAAGCACTAACGTAAGTCTAAATTCAAGTTAAATGTATTCCATGTACAA
>RBVU03000093.1:0-25000 GCA_004115045.4 Sinella curviseta
TTCAAGTTATGCGTAAATGGGACCGGAAGTAGTTGGTGCTGGCCAGCAGCCATACTGGTTTGAAAAATAATGAATCAAGATTGCATTAGTTTCACGTATTTTATTCCAAATGTATTTGTCATTTAAATGCACAACGACACATGTCTACTTTTGAATATCATGTATTAAAACTTACGCATTGCGGCGCCGCAGCCGCCAGGCTAAACAACGTCACCAACAATACCGTTGCGAAGACAACGGCCACAGACAAAACAGTTTGACTTTTCATTTTCTTGCTTTCCAAAGAAGTTTCAAACGAAAAAAATAGCTGACACGAGAACGATTTCCTGTTGAAAAAGTGAGAATGATGATTTGCACCAGATATTTGTTGGCTATTTATGTGGAATCGAAGGACGGCAAAGCATGCTGAATTTAGGGGACGAAGACCAAAACACAAAGGTTAGCACATTCCGGTTTCTTGGAAAGCCCCTGCTTTAAACTGATACCGTCTTACGAGGAAACGGATTATCGCAAAGTTCGCAAGTCATCATATTCCGTTAAATTTATGGATGGGGTCAGTTAAGGTTAACGGATTCGGTGTGGAGATGATTGTTACAAAACAAAAATATTTGTTCATTTTTTCTCGACAGCAATAATTATTACTAAACATTTGTTTACTATGAAAATGATAAGACGGGATTCAAAAGTAACCAATTTCAGTGAAGTTGGAACACCAGGTCAGCTAGGGATCAATGGATTTGGTGACAACAAAAACACAAGACCAACTTGGTCCGTGATAAAAACATACCTACTTGTCGTAAGCTGTGGTTTCAGAAATTGAAAATTCTTAATTTTTTTACACACTGCGAGAATGTTAACACACTACACAATTTGGATAACTGAGTAATAGTTTAGTTTGCATTCTTAATTAGTATAACGAGAAACATAACAACAAACATATAGTACTTGTTTAATTAACGGTCTTCAGACACAGTGATCATTGTGGCGGTGGTCATGCCGACCATCATATTTCCTTCCTAGTTTCGTTGCAAGTATGTCGTTTTGCTTTGTACTCCATCCACCATCTAATTACACAAAACAAAATCCCAAAAGTTGGCACAATATTAGGTAAACATACCTATCATCAAATGAAAGTTAAAAAAATTTATTGATAGTAAAGGCAAATTGAATTACGCTGTCTTAGACGACACAATGAGCGTTGCCACTTTTCGTACAGCCAATCACATAATGACATTGTATGTCGTGAGCGTGCCTGAAAAAATACATTTCCATTCAATTATTTTTTTAATCAAATAACTCAATTAAGACGAGATTCAAGAAGACATTCAACTTATAAATAATTGACATATATATGCTACCATTTACAATAATGATTTATGACATGGGAATTGATGGCATAACGATAGAAACAAGTATATTGTCACATCAAATAATAAAGCTACGTATTATCTAGGGAAAATTGAACCTGTAGAGTTTTCTTGACATTGTATATTACGTCGAAATGTTATTGCTCACAAAGCTACTAGAGCACATGATACAATACATACAGGCAGCCGGTTGCCATGACGACTAGTGCATCTAATCACTACTATCAAAAATCTAATACACGTTAATTTTTAATTATCAAGTGCAAATTATTCACCATCAACAAACTCCAAACAGTAGAAAATCTCCTTAAATGAGCCCTATTTTAGGGTATAAATTAATCAAATCAGTAATTCAAATTTACTCTGCAATTAGTTTTTAGACACTATTTGTCAGAACATCAAAATTGAAAAGCTTACACCTCCATGTTTCAAAAAATTTAAGTGATAATTTAGACATCAAACCGTTGAACCATTTCCACAATCAATCTCTCAACACAGTAACTTAAAGTATAAATCATCAATACTCCACTCACTTTGACTCTGCGCGTTCCCGTTTCAAAATCAAGTCGAAAAATACGATCCATTAGTTGCAGCATTAAGTCGGAAGAAAATACTGTCATGGGCTCCGCGTTAACAGGCTGTGTGATTAACCTATATGATTAGCCGATCCAAGCCATTAGTACTTCTGGAATACAACAAAACAATTATTATCCGTATTCACAAGATAAATTAGCAGTTACAGTATAAAGTATACATTTCATTTTCTTTGATCAATTTGAGGGACACTCCCACTAAGCTCCCGGAAATAAAATCGGTTATCAGACTATATTTACTAAGTAACCAAACATAACAAAGATAACTGATCTAACCTCGAACGTGACGCAATGTCATCCACTCTGCCAATTGTTAAATCCACATTGTTTTTCCGGAGCATTTTATTCTACCAAAGATGGGATACGCGAGTTGTACCATGAATTCTACTAAAAAATAGACAATTAAATTATGTTCATATTTGTTGGACACAGAACTACATTGCTAGATAAATTATAATGATATTATTCATTTTTGGTTACCTAAGAATGAGAAACAGGTGAACAATTAAGTAGTGACCAAGACAAGACGATCATCATATAGAACTCCTGGCCGCATGAAAATTCCTTATCCTTTTCATTCCTCATCTTCTTCGTACCTGAAAATGTTAAAAAGGTGATTTATCATATTTTTATGGGATGCTATAGAATTTAATCTCACTGATGACGGAATGGTTAGTTTCAACAGTGAATATTTGTTACGAAATATAACTACTTTTCTGACTACTCAAAATTTGTAAACATACCTAATAAGTAACTAGTCATGTTGCTTTCCAAATACTTCTCAAAGTTTGGCTGAAGATTTTTATAGTTAGTAATACCAAAAGAAACAATTTCGAAAAATTGCTACCTCAACTTAAATTCACAAAAAAACAAAATAGTGTACCAAAATCGTAAACAAAACTGGACACATTTCTGCAGTTTTCTCTCATTCAGCTTGCTTAGTGTAAGCAGGATACAGACTTCACTTGTTGCTTCTCTCTTCAGCCCGGTAACCAAAACATGTGTAAGCCGTAACAAAAAATACAATGTCGACTCCATAAATGAGTGAATACAAAGGCATATAAGTTTAGTCTCTAGAGAAAAGCATTTTATGCGTGTAAATAAAAATGTTCAGTGCTGGAGATGCCGTAAAAATTTACATGCTCTGCCATGAATTTATTTGATGAATTCATTTTCACATTGAGTTTCTCAAAACTTTTGGAATTATGAGCAAAACGAGAAATCTGCAAGAAATCAAAATACAAATTCTATCTGGCAATACGCAATTGAAAAAAATTCAACAAATACAATATAGGCAAAACCAGTGTCAGAATATGCTTATCTTGCCCTTCATATTAAATGGCAGTTATCACCTTACAATGATAAGATAACATTCCTGCATGACAATTTATAATTTGGCGTGGTCATGAAATAATACTTTTTACTGTTTGGGAACTGATGTCGTTGATTGAAGGTGACATAGTAGGAAATCCATAGCAAGCATTTCCATTGGTTAAATTCCTGCTTTAAAAATTTAGTTAGATAGGTAAATACTGATAACGAAGTGATTGAAACGGAAATATAATAGTTTTTATAGCATCAAGGTTAGATTTTAAGATTACTTATATTACTTGTTAAACTGAAACAATTTTCTGCATTTGACTTATATTGTTTGTTTCAGATGAAAGGTTTTTTATTTGTTTTTCTCTTGGCTGGGATATTTGTCCTCTCGGAGCAATATTGTGGTCAGCTTGAAATGTGCTTGGAGCTAAATCTTGGGGGACACTGCGTGGCTATGGCAACCTGCGATCCCTGCCTTAAAGACATAGGCCGACCCGAACAATTTTTATCGGGTAAAGCGATGCACGGGACTGGAAGTTATTACTGTGTCGGATATTCGGGAAATCGGTGCAATGGGACCAGTTTTAGAATTCCGTTGGCTGGAATAAACTTTCCATATCCCATTAGCTCCTTCCACTGTCCCAACACAATATAAACTGCTGTATTACTTTCAATACAAATAGTTTGTCTACAATTAAAGTAATTGTAATCTGAAATGTAAACAAGTTTATTATTACCGACGCTGAGGAATTTCAAGAATAATCCATGCAAAGTGTCAATATGGCTTGTTTGCTGGTAGCATATTCACTTGCGTTCCCAATGTGACAATTGGGGAATGCAAGTTGAGTCGAAAAGTGTAACTGCGGAGCAATGGGTATTAGGATAATGTACTGGTGGAAAATCCTCCTTCCTTACATCACAGGAAGCATTCCGCAACCCAAACTTACAATGCATTCGAGCATTCCACAAATTTCTTTTCTCATTCACAACCTGCATATATTTCATGAGTGAGAGTGGTGATCATGCTCAAACTCAAGGAGAAGGGTTATGGCTGTAAGTAAAAGTTGGAATTATGATTTGCCACATTTGCGTGGAAATCAAAATGATTGTCACATCATCAGTCCTCAGACAACAAGTCCAGTGCAATGTGTAGATGGGATCACTTAAAGGTCAATAAATTAGAAATTCTAATTACTCCGCTCATATCAAAAGCATAGTCTGTAAATCCAATCCTAAATTTACATTTTTATTACAAGTTGATATGGATGAGGAATGTTGCTTATTTTATGAAAGTTCATTGATTATATTGCATTCATGAAGTTCCCTGAGTGCATTCAAGCTGCTGCTTATTGTGCGAGAGCAAAGCAAAATGCGATGAAAGGAGCTAGGTAAGTAGAACGAACTGATCTGCTCAGCAACGTCACGAGCATATATTCTTGGGGCAACTTAAAACATTTATTTATTAACTTTTCCACATATTTCCGAAACTGTTTGGAAACCGGAAATTCTAATTGCGTCCCTCTATAAAGTCGTCCATTGGGAATCTAAATATCGTATTATATTTTCAAAATATACTTCCCAATGTATTAAAACCAGGCGAATAATCAACTACATATTATGAAAAATGTACTGTTTCGTCTCCAGTTGAAGATAGTGCATCAAAATTGCCACAGACTTTGTTGTGATTAAATTTTGTAACTTGCATTTATTGATCCGGACACGAAATGGTTTTTGCAGAGCACACATAATATAATGTAAGTTAGTCACGACAATACTTACGTCAAACATGTTATTTCTAATTCTACGAGATATTAGCGAATTTCCATTTTTCTTCTCCCATCTCGTATTGTTACTGAAAAAGGTGAATCCACATCTGGAGTTATCATCAAAATAGTCATCATTTTATTTCCTGTCACTATGAGTGAATGAGGCAAAAGGGACGCATGGCAATCTTCGGAAATTTATATTAGTTACCCTCGTACGGGAAGCAGTGATATATTTTATATTGCATGACGCCAAATGGTCAGCGATGAAGTATTCCCAGTCATTTTGTACGTCCATGTCACCTGCCGTACTCTATATTGCCGTAAATACTAAGTCAGCGTTACTTCAATACATACCTAAGTTGCAGTCACCAACGTTGATGTTCCAACCTGTTCAAAAGGTTCAGGGTCATTCTCGTGTTCTTCCAACAGAGACCATGACGCAAAATGTGTCAGTAACAATGGAAATTAATTCCGAACTTGCGTCTGGAACTAACTGAATTTTTAAATAGACAAACCTGTAGAAAAAAACAATAATTTTACGTCATTTTTTGTTCATATATTTGTTTGTAGTGTTGGATGAAAATGATTAATTATAGGAGACGGAACGCTTCTTTAGTCTGATTCCAAAACAAAAGCATTTCAGTTCCGTGCCATTAACAACGCAATCAAAATAACATAAATACATATGCATTTACGCTTACTAATTTTAAAATATGTGTTGAGTATTTGCGACTTTTGACTACATACATACATATTGTAAAATAGGATACTTACGCATGTTCAATCAATCGAACGATCATTTCATACTGTTGGTTATTTGACACCTTAAAAATTTGAAGCAAATTAAGAAGTCAAGTTGAATAGAAAAATTCTGAAAAGAAAAGTGAACAAAGTTCTGTGTAAACCAGTTCCTTTTTACACATAACCAGTAAGAAACCTTTCCCAACTGGTTGCTTTACTTTACTGCATGTTGCGAAAAAAGCAAACCGTGTTCAGTAGAAATATGTGATATATTCGCGTCATACGTGCTCAGGCATAGGAATGAATGATTGGATTTGTAGCAGTGAATAAAATACATGCAATCCTGCTTCTTACTGTGTGAGAGCAAAGCAAAACATGACCAGCAGCACGGAATTAGGTAAGTAGAAAAAACTACTTTGCTTAGAAAGTTCACGAGCTTGATTCGGGGTTACTTGAGACATTTTGCATTAACTTTTCCCAAATATTTCCGAAACTGTTTGGAAACCGGAAATTCTAATTGCGTCCCACTATACAGTCGTACATTTTGAATGGAAATATTTCATATATTTTTCAAATACGATTCCCAATGTGTTAAAACCAGATGGATAATGATCATCATATTATGAAAAACTGTACAACTTAAGTTCCACTTGACAGTCACGAACATTCCGTGATCCCGAAAATTAGATATGTGAACAAACCACATGACAGGAATAAGCTCTTTTTGGTGCGATCACATTTTATATTTACTTTTATCACTAATATGTGCCCAGTGCCCGTAAAACAGTGACAACTTAACCTCTGCTCCAACTACATCCCCTTCAAATTTCTGCACTTCAACAATACAAATTTGGTCCAATGGCTTATTGAATAAGAGGTTACATGTTTGATGTAAATATTGTCGTGCCTAACACAATATATTCTGTGTGGTCTGCGAAAACCATTTCGTATCTCAAAAATAAATGCAAATTAATAAATTGAGTCAAATGCTGGTTTTCGGTAACTTTAATACATTTGTATGAATCGGAATGTCATTAGCAGAACGCGTGTTATACATTTTTCATAATATGTTGGTCATTAACACATTTGGAATCGTACTTTGAATGAATTATGAAATAATTCGATTCTCAGAGTACGACTTTATAAAGTGACGCAATTAGAATTTCCGGTTTCCAAACAGTTTCGGAAATATTTGAAAAAAAGAATAAAAAATGTATCAAGTAGCCCCAGAAGCATGCTTGTGAAGTTGCTGAGCAGAACAGTTCGTTCCGCCAACCTAATTCGCTGGTCGTGACGATCATCATTAATCATTAAATCATATATGCATAACTGTATGTCTTTTTCTCGAAAGAATATAATTTGAATATCTCAGTTTGTTGCAAATATGCTTTTATATCCGAGACACGAAATATTATTAACAAACAACCCGTTGGATATACAATACGATAAATAACGTAACTAATTGTACAACTAATTAGCATGGTTGATGTTGGGCACGACAAAATTTAGGTGGAATATATTATTTCAAATCCAATTATCAGTTGAATGAATTAGGATTAGACGTATTCAACATTGTATTCAGCAGAAGGTGCACCTTCCACAGTAATATTCATAGTGCGCGTCGCATTTCCAAGGACATTTTCCGCGATGCACTGCCATACACCTTGTTGGGCCATTGTGACGTTGCTAAAGTTTATACTCAATTTCATCAAATGCTTATCGGCTTTAGAATGAACTCGATAATCTATTTTCACTGGTTTCCCGTCCCTAGTCAATTTAATAACCGGAGCTGGCAGTCCGTTCGAGACAGTACAAGTTATGACTTTCCCAGCATTCCCCCAGACAAGCGTAAACGTTTCTTCCGTTTTCTCTACAAATTGTGGCGGAACGCTCGGCAACACTTGAAGAGATTTTGAAATCCTGTCCCAACGATCCGAGTTTCTCACCGGCATCCAGCAATCAAACGAATCCATTTCTTGACTGGCGACCACTGAGGCCCCGAGAACAGACATCAAATTATTATCCCATCCGCTAAACATGATCCCATTTCCACTCAAATGTAAATTTGTCCTCCGCTTCGACCGACGGAACTTGTCCGACAGCAAAATGGTGCTGGTTCCATTTTTCCAGTTTAAAATTAAGTGGGCTCCATGGGCGTAGAAAAACCGAACCCCAAAGCACATAAATGTGAGTGACTCGCCTTCGTAATAAAAATCTCGGTCGTATTCCCTAACGCTTCTGGCGAAGCGCATCCATTTAATTTCTCTTCGGATCTGCAAAGCGCTCGGCTTATCCTCAAGAGCCTCCACGAGTGTATGCTTATACTCCTTTACGAACAAAGGAAAAATATCAGCAGCTACGGGATGACTAATCTCAACATTTTCTAAAACGGTTCCCACTATTATCGTCATTTTTTGAGATGCGTTCCGGGTAGCTGCTAAATTTGCCGTCTCATCTAATCCACAGAAATAATTATTATTTTTGTCAGTATCAACTATTCGTCAATGTGATACTAGCTATAAATGAGAGCATACATTGAGACAACGACGTAATCCCTGATGGATCTCCTCCTTGAATTTCTAATGATCTATTTGCCACTGGACCGCTAACTCTTGGATGGAATATGTTGACAAACTGCTCGGTGTAATCCACCGATTCACCTTTGCAGACCAGTAGTGTGCTCGTACCCATAATTACTGTCATGCTACAATTTGACGTTTTTTCATCGGTCCAGTTCTTAGGGTCAAATAGTTTCAACACGAGATCATAGTGTGTATATCCTCTTGCGGCGTTTACTTGTGTAAGCATTGAGTCCTTGGCAATTCCGCAGTCCAATTGGGTTTCGCATTCTCTCTTGCACAACTTTGGAGGCTTGCCCTCAACACCAGAGCAACACGCGATCAATGGCCCGGGATAAAAATGATACTTGAGACTTGGCTTCGAAACTGCATTACTCACACTAGCATTGCCATTCAAAATAGATCTCGGATCAAAATATGACATTGTTGCCTGGTTTTTGTTCAAACTCTTGGTCACATTTACTAGCACAAACTGCTCATTGTCAATTATTTCTCCTCCATCCTTGTCGATATTCACTACTGAGCATCTGTACAGACCCAACGCTTGGTTTCCAACAGGCATGAAACCACGTTTGGGATCGAAGCTCAGCTTACTACTATTTACAGGGACTCGCGTCCAGTTTCCTTTAATCTGCCTTTCCAATACAAGTTTCAATTTCGGCGAGGATGGTCTACATGGTAGAACAATTAATGAACTGGCATTTTGCTGTGAAAGGTCAACAGTTACGTTGAGAGTTTGACCCTGGCATTCCAAACCGAATTTATCTACAATTAAAAATAAGTAGAAGAAGCCAAACCGATATGTTGAGAAAGAGATTAATCTTGAAATTTCCTTACCCGTAAGAAACACGTCAATGCTGGATTGTATTTCTGGTTTCTTATCAACGGAAACGCAAGTCAAATTAACGCTAAGAAATTTTGCAGTGTTAACCATCATGGTTATCAAGAGCATAAAATCTGCATTAACGGGATGATTGGCGGTTTTTGAAAAAATTGAAATTCGGTACTCCAGATCTCTTAAATTCCGGTCAATTGGTGGTACGAGTTGCTGTATTCATTTGAGAAACATGATTATGTGTCATATTAGGGTGATAATATTGACTCAACATTAGACAATTTACCTTTGGGAAAGGAAATTTCCACCTGATAGGATAAGTTGAGACACATGTAAACACAACCATTTTTAGTTTAGCAGTAACGACATAATCGTTTCCCGTCTTGGATATATTTATAATCATTCTGATAATCTTGCATGGTTCCAAACTGCTCCTCTGCAGACGTTTCCGTTGCCGGACCATTTTTGGCTACGTATTCGTATCCACCCAAGTAAATTCGTGGTGCCTTATTGACACTAGGTTTTGAAGCAGTTGAAAATGATGCATGGGTGAAGGCTATTTGAAGAAATGTTAAGATAATGAAGTACGCAGTGCACTTAAAGCTTTCTTGTCGTATCTCCAGCTTATGCAGCTCAATATTAATTCCTTTGCTGAAATTGAAGGTAACCAGTGGCTGAAATTGATGTCACAAATGGCTGCGTTTGGCATTTTAGATCCGTCTTTACCTAGTGAGTGTACACATTGAAAACATAAAAGTACTGGAAGAATAATTCATTAATTTGCATTATCATTTATCGGATTTTTCAATATCCAATAGATTGTAATTCAAGTTGACATGCAAACTACTATTAAATACAGCAGTAATACAGAATAACGTTTCCGGTATGTAATATTTCCCACACGCGTGATAGCGTGATGAAAATTGACTCAGAGTGCGGCCGCGGCTAGATTAATAACAATAAAGGATTATACAACGAGGTGTCCTGGCAGTCATATCTAAAAACGAGTAAGGATAATTGGCATTCAGTATATTATGATTCTTTAGAATCAGTCACGATAACAAAAAGAGTGCCCAATTATGAAGCGGATACGTGTCATATGAGAGAATATTTTTAGATCTAGTACGCAACATAGTTATGTCATGTGTGCCTGTTTCGTGATGTAAATTTGCCACTAATATCGTACTATATAGAACAGCGTGGATACGTCCTGTAAAAGTAGTTGTTTTAATTTTAATGAGGAGTTAATTTGTTTTATTCTAAATTGCTTTCTTACATTTTGACATTGACGTCACCAAAATTGTTTTGCAGTTCAGTGAGGACCACATATCTATAGTTGAGTATAAAATCTTCTAATTTTTGAGAAGTTTATAATGTAAATTTGATCTTCCGTCGGCATTCCTAAATAAAAGAAGATGACGTATTTAGGCACTTATTCCATATCGCAAAAAAAGTTAGTTAATTTTTAGTTTGCATGACTCCGTAATAGCTTAATATCGGTTTCAAAAACTTGCTTATGCGATTTAATAATAGTTTGCGTCACCGACATGATGATGACGAAATTACTACATGATGATTTGTTCCAGTGAAATCCTCCTAAATTTAAAGGGGTACACGTTATAATCACACAACCCCTTAACTTAAATTATTTCAAAACATGGATTCAAAACTTACCCCTATGGAATCTCGGTGGTATATGGGGCACTGGTCGTCATCTGAAGACAAAAGCAAAATATCAATAGCAATAAATGTTAAGTTAAGTGTTAAGTTAAGTTATGTTAAGTGTTTCATTTCTGTGCTTCTTCACTTTGTTTAACTTACATTTGAATACGTTGACCCGAAAATAGTATCCGACTTTCTCGTAGAACCACATTTTGTAGTAGTAGCAGTCTCGTGGGGCCACCCAGTTCCATTGGTCCAAACTGGCGTTAATCTTTAAAGTTTCATCCTGTAAAAACGAGCGAAAAAACATTGGTGAGGAAACTGCATTATTTACCGGAGTAGCTATATGTATGCCAACAGATACCTCGTAAAGGCTTCAATAGTTCCAAACGGAACTCAGGATAAAAATAATGAAAAATCCGTACATCAGCTTGCGATATGCATGGCGGGTCTGAATGGACATAAAGTATAGCATGGTTATCAGGGAACATATGACCGCAAAGCAAACTAGTATCAGCCAAACCTTTTTTACAGAGTAAGGAAAATGTCATGTTATTAGATTCACAAAAAATTCAGTGCTCTTCGTTTTTAAATATTAATTGGGCTCATAATGCCAACTTGTATGTATGTATGGGACAGCCAAGTTACGTAATGCCAACTTACCCGCACAGTTGTTATGGCCGTGATGGTCAACAATGAAAATATAATACTGAATCTCATTGGAAGACTGTGTGATTGGAAATAGGCTACGGAGCTGTTTGTGTATCTGATGCGCATTTCCTGGAAATAGAAAACAAAATTCACCGTAATTCGGAATATTGTACAAACCTAGCAAATGGCAATCTAAATATCCAAAAACATACATAAAAAATTACCTTTCAAAAGTTCCGAATGGCGGCTCATTTTGCTGATCGGTTTCCATTTTTTTTAGAAATTCGCTTAACTTCAATTGAACACAAATAAGGAGCAGAATATTCTCTTGAATTCGCTCTGCTACTTGCAGTGATATGGATACTGTGCTGGTAAGAGACCAAAACAAGAAAAAGTAAATGTTTACATTTGTTACGTGAAGAGATTAGGTATGATCACGTTGCGTTGGTGGAATGAGAAAAACGTTGTGCAGAAAAGTACGTGGTTTGTGATGGTTGGAGTTTTGCTTTGCTTCTCTGAACATCAGCTCATACTGTGCTTCATGTGAGAGTTGTTATTGATTTCACGTAAAAATGTGTGAAAACAGAGATATTCGAGTACTCATGGGTGCATGCATATATTGTGCTTTTCTACGCAAACTTCTGTTTAAATTTTGCTTCAGTCTGACCAGAGCTTAAAAAGCGGCTCATTCAGCTTTCTAGCTTGCAAGGACGACGATGCCGGTATTAAATAAGCAGCAACATACCTTGTGGAGAATTTGTTGACAAGACATCATTGTTCCGCTTTAACAATGAGGATTGCCTTTCGGCAGGTAGCCAATATGATTGGGTTATTCTTTTTAGTGAGCAACGGTGAGGCTTGTAAATATCCTTACTTCAAAAATTGAGCAGATTACAACAGTCAGTCATAACCATTACAGTTTAGTTCTGAAATCAATCGTTGTAAGAGGAAGCAATACTTACACCATGTCTCCATTTACTTCCTTAACGAAAAATAGATAATGCCGCAATACGTACTTCTGGAAAACGAACATGGAAATTCTTTCGTAACTTGGTAACGGCGGTACAGGTTTTTCGAAGACCCCCAGCAGGTGCTCAGCTTTTTGCTCAGCTTTTTGCTCAGCAGGGATTTTGGCTTCAATCAGTAGGGATTTTTTTGTCCAGTAGGGATTTTTTGCAAGAATCAGATTTGTGTACACCACCCCAATTTTGAGGACTGTTCTCTAATGTTCAGCACATCACCAACGTAGACCAGGTATATATGACGGCAGCCACTACATGACACTGCAACTGCCTATACTGGAAACTAATAGTTACAAAAATGGCATGACACCTTGATATTTCGTGATGTTGCTAAAAATTATATTGTAGGTATATACTTCCAACGCAATTATTTGTCTACAATAAATATTTATACTCTTTAAATCGACTCAACACTGCATCAGTGTCCCGGTTCAGGTTCCACATGCTAGATTCTGTTACTCTATAGGAATCAACCACTCAGCTTGCAGTATCGTGACGTATTGTAAAATTATGTCATGCATTTATTTACAATAAAACTTGATTCCTTGGCGAATATGGATATGACATGCAAACTTTGCATTCATGACTATATTGTCATTTTGTAATTTGACTGAACGCAGTGTAATAATCCAAAATCCCATCTGGTTAATGACAAACATATTTGATGTTGAAATCTATATTTCCAACCATTTATTTTGCAACCAACTGTCCCTGTACATACTACAAATTTCAACCAAAAACGTCAAAATTCGGAATGAGAAATTGCAAATAACTAGACTGGCTTTTCCAATGTATCTCTTCGCCATTTCAGTACTACTTTTGCAAATAATCCTTCGGAGTGTATCGCCCTCAGATGTTCCAAAACCAGGTACCAACCTTGCCCCACAAATTTACCTAAATGCCTACGCATCCATTTCGGAAGAAGACGTTGAACCCACATTCGTTGATGTGACAAAGGCGCAGTCTCAACCCAACCGCGACTATCAAAATTGGTTTTACTCCAAGACCGGAACTGACTATGTCATTACTGCAAACTCAAGTAAGGTAGTTTTTAGCTGTGAAGCTAGCTATCCCATTACTTGGAAATTTCCATTTCCTAAGGTACGCAATGATCAAAGTTTTGTCCAAACATAATTTCTCAAAACGTTAGCTCAATTTAATTTAATATTAAAATAATTTAAGCAACTCGCAAACCCGATGGATTATCATGACTTACAAAATGTGGAATACCGAATTTCGAGTTTCAGCCAAATTTCTCTCGAGCCCGTGAATACAAGGTTTTAACTTTCAATGTGCATAAAGTTTACCCATGCGAAATTCCTCAGCGTAAATATTAGCTGCGTCTCAGTTGAAGAGTATCCAGAGAAACAAACCAGCATTCACGTGTACTTGTCTGGTAACCAAAGGGTTCTAGTTTCAATTCTTCTCACAATGTTACTTTTGACAATGATCTGATAACAATTATTTTGCATTTCAGGAAAATCTGGACTGGAACATGAGGGTGAAACTCTGAATATTACTGTGGACCCCGTCAAATTATCCGCGCTCTCAACAATCACCCTACCTTGTAGGCCATCCTCGCCAAAATTAGAGATTGCTTTGGAAAAGTGGTTTAACGGAAACTGGACACGGCTTTCTGGAAGTAATGCTTTTAGATTCGATCCCAAAACCGGTTTCATTCTTAGGGCAAATCAGACGTTGGGATTGTACAGATGTTCTGTCATAGTAGCGGACCGAAATGGTAGTGAAAACCTGAACAAGAAGCAATTTGTACTTTTAAATGTGACCTCTAGTGTCCCTGCAACACCAGTGCCAGTAACATCTTTCCATTCAAGGTCAAATTTTAGCGGTACAGCTAGCGTGAGTCAGGCTATTTCCCAGACAAGCCTAACATATCATATTCATCCAGGGCCACTGGTAGTATGCTGCTCAGGGGTTAAGGGTAGACCTCCAAAGATGTACACAAGAGAGTGTGTTACTCGATTAAACTGTGGAATAAATAAGGAGGTCATGCTTGACGACATATCCGCTGAAAAAGGCTGGCCGCAGAATGATCCTTTGTTACAGTTGTTTGACCCAGATTACAACCCTAATCACACTAGAAGTGATTGCAGCAAAAGTGTTCTCTCTGGCGAGAGTACTCTAATAGCATGCAAGGGAGAAACTATAGACTACATGGAGCACTTTGTGAACATATTTGATTCCAGACTGACTGGTCCTGTGGCAAATAGGTCTAACGATATGAAGGGGCCTGTTAGTCCTGAGGGAATAACAACTCTACAGAAATGTACGTATAAATTATTCCATTTTCGCGTCTCCGATAGTTTCGCTAATGACTAATAATCAATCATTTGCATTTAGATGAGACGTCAAATGTTGCCGACAGCGCGAACCAATCTCAAAAGATGGCTCTAATAGTGGGAGAGGCTTTCAGCAGTAAAAATGTCAGTCAGGCTGTTGCAGCGGATTCCTTTCCTTTGTTCATCTGGCAGTATCAGGATCCATTCAGGGATGCCTTTAAAGACACCTTGGAATTTGAGCAGGTCCCAATTGCAATTCAAATGATGTCCCACGAGAGATGCGTCAAGGAGCATGACCGAGACTTTTACTATCAAGGCGAGTCACTCATCTTTACATGCGTTGGGATCGGGTTTTATTACGCTTATGGTGCGCACTTGAAGCTAAACTGGAAAAATGGAACCCGGACTATTTTGGAAACGAACCAATTTCGTAGTCCTACCCTGTGGACAAATTTGTACCTGAGCGGTAATGGAGTAATGGCTAATGGATGGGGTAATGGGATGTTGTCATATCTTGGCGTTCCTGTTGTTGCCGATCGAGAAATGAGCTCGGTGGACTGCTGGATGCCGGTCCGGAACTCTATGCGTTGGGACAAGATTTCAAAATCTTTACCAGTTTTGCCTAGCGTAGCGCCAAAATTTGCCGAGGAAAGGGCAGAAACTGTTATGCTTACTTTGGGAAAGCCTGGGAAGGTCATAACTTGTACTGTTGTGGCCGGACTTCCAGCTCCAGTGATTAAATTAACTCGGGATAGGCAGCCGGTGGAACTTGACTACGCAGTTCATTCTAAAGGCGATAATCATTTGATGAAATTAAGTTTGAATTTTATCAACGTCACAATGACTCAACATGGTTATTGGCGGTGTATTGCTGAAAACGTCAAAGGAAAAGTGTGGCGCACGATTCAAGTTTATGTTATAGGTAACTCTTCCGCGGAATATAATATCCAATACGCTTAATCCGAATTCATTCAACTGATAATTCAATTGGAAATAATGTATTCCACCTGACTGGTGTCGTGATCAAAATTCAATCAAGATAAATCACTATGTACCTTATTGCGTTATGAGCCATTATGCATTTGTATTTCTTCCCTGTGATCACTTGAAAATTGTTTGTGTCCGGGATATTGAAGCAAATTTACACAATCTACAATCATTATATATTTCACCAGCTGGTATTTGTATAGCGTCAGCACCATAATCTCTGATCGAATTGCTTAGCTGTACTGCACACGCAAAAACAGATGCAATCCAAGAGCAAAACTGTTATGCATTCGCTTCACATGTGAACAATAATTGAAGGTAATCACTCAAAATGGAAAGGGATGTTTTCCTGTTTTATGGAAAAGTTGGGCAATAAATAGCACAACAGCTTGCACCAGAATATATTTCAGATGAATCCCGTACCATTCCATAGATGAGCGACTTGTGGTGCGTTCGCTGAAATTACTTGTAAACCCAAGTTAAGTTCATCAATTTGGCGGCCGGTGATCAAATGTATTGCTTTTACATATTGAAAATGTCAAAGGAAGGGCGACCCGCCTGATTAATGTTAATATTGTAGGTGATTCTTCCAAGGAATATAAAATTCAGTCCTTTTAATCCGTATTTATTCATCTCCTATTTGGATTTGAAATAATGTATTCCATGTGAATGGTGTCTTGAAAAATTTCAATCATGATAATTCATTTTGTAACCATTTCCTGTTGATTATATCTTGAAACTATTGCCTTTCCGTGATATTAAAGGAAATTTTAAAAAAATACTCAGCTGTTTATATTATATCCTTTTTCATAAAGCATAAATATCTGCATATGCATTCGCGTCATACGTACTCATCAATATGAGTAGCTGTGAGTGAGATGCATGGTACACTATAGCTTATTAGGAGAGCAAAGGAAAACGTGACGATCATAGAGAGATAGGTAAGTAGATTGTGTAGCTTTGCTCAGCAAGTTCACGAGTTTGTTTTTGGGGCTACCTGATACATTTGTATTAATTTGTTCCAAATATTTGGAAAACCGTTCGAAAATCGGTAATTCTGATTGCGTCCGTTTATAAAGTCGTCCTCTGGGAATCTAAATATTTAATTATATTTTTAACATACGACTCCTAGTGTGTTAAAACCAGGTGGATACTGATCAACAAACTTGTCTTAGCCATGCATCATCCCCCAGTGTCCCGTACCCAGGCGTCATAGTAATTTCCTCTGTAGTTTGACCCAATCAGTGAATGTTTTAGAATAGGCTTTATGATCCAAGGAAACGTTTCACTTAAATTTGAGGTCCGGTGAGCTAAATCAGCCATCAAGATTGAAGTCGAATAAGTTTTTACGTTGCCTCATATTTGGCATGCCATAGTTAACGTAAATCATGTTGCATTTGACATGGCAAAACTCTGAAGGAAATTTCATTACACGTATTCGTAAAGTCCATTGTCGATATATATAGTCAATCCCCGTGTCATCCAAAACAATTTTCCGGCCGAGCACATAGCCTGATAAACATATTGCCTTCCGGACATGCGCACCTACCTCTGCCAACTTTCCCCGTGGTTACTTTCCTTTTGTTCCCTTTATGCGTCATACAATTTTGCGTCAGACGTCCATTGGATGTATATAGATTAAAACATTTTACACGACACACGAAATGACACGCGAGGGTGTAGGTGTGTCGTTATTGAATGCGTGCTGCTCATATTTAATTCTTACCAAAATGGTGACGAAATAGAAACGGTCATGTAACATAGTCTATATTTTGTCATCCATTTTGTAAGATATTGCCAACCAGTGGCAAAAGCCTTAATTTCGGTTAATAAAAATAAAAATTGAGATGAATAAATTACACACAAAAGGGCAAGAGCCCTCACGGAGTGATTTATTCATTTCTATACTATCGCTGCAATTAATCGTGAGCGGTGCATTATCATCAAATATCCCAAAACTCGGAATTAACCCGGCGCCCAACAATTTTTTTAAGTGGCTACCAATTTGTACCAAAAGACGGTGGCATGCCGAGATCCGTGGCAGTGGCACAAAAACTGCTTCGATCCAATGGCGATTATCAAACTGAGTTCATTTCCAGGACCGGAACCAACTACATCATTTCTGGAAATGTAACAAAAGTTGTGTTTGTTTGTCAAGCCGACTTTCCCATAACTTGGAAATTTCCATTTCCCCAGGTTAAAAAACTCGAATTTCATAATACGAGATAAAAATATATCCTTACAATTTGCTCCATATTTTTTACAGCAACTTCCATCAGCAATAGGCAGCAACTTAAAAAATGCGGAGTACCGAATTTCGAATTTTAGCAAAGCCCATTTGGAACGAACCAGTTAACTCAAGTTTCAACCTATCAATGGTCCTAATGGTTGCCGAGACAAACTTTCTCAGTGTCAATATCACTTGCGGTTCAATGGAAAATCCACCCGGAATTGAATCCAGTATACACGCCTTCTTGCAGGGTAAGACATTATAGTTTCCCGCATCTATGGAATATTATTTGTACAAATGTATGTAAATATTTTTCCATTTCAGGAAAATCAGGGTTGGAACATCAAGGAGAAACATTGAACGTTACCATCGATACTGCCAAAGCAAATGCTCTCTCGTCAATTACCCTGCCATGTAGACCTTCCTCTCCCAAACTAAAACTAGAGTTGGAACGGCGCACTAACGGAAACTGGACAAAAATTCACGGCGGTGGCGGCCATCTGAGCTTTGATCCCAAGAAAGGTTTCACACTTGTTGGAAACGAGACATGCGGGCTTTACAGATGTTCCGTAGTGACAATAGATAAGCAGGGAAAAGAACTTTTAGACAAAACGCAGTTTGTTCTGGTCAATGTCACCATTAAAATCCCCAGCACTCCTGCGGCTATTACCTCTTTTGAGCCAAAATCCATTCTAAATGGCACAGCCAGTGTAAGTTACACAATTTCAAAGACGAGCCGCAAGTATCATGTTCATACCGGACCTCTAGTCGAGTGCTGCTCTGGGGTTAAGGGGAAGCCTCCAAAATTGTACATGCGGCAATGTGAAAATCAATTAAATTGCGGAATAGAAAAGAAGCTCATGATTGAACAAGTTGTCGCTGAAAAGAATTACGTGTATTATGATCCCTTATTAACACTATTTGACTCTGGAAACCGCACTGATGACAAGTCAACAGATTGCAGCAAGACGGCTCTGTTGGGGCCCAGCACCCTTTTAGTGTGCAAAGGAGAAAGCGTGGATTACACGGCGCAGTTTCTGAGTGTATTCTATTCAAGACTGTCTGGTTCCGTGGTAAATAGATCATCGGATATAGAGGGAGATGACAAGCCACAAGGGATTACCCGGCTATCGAAATGTATGTCAAAATTTTCCCTTCCAGCTATAATTAACACATTTAACTAACAGTCAATGTTTATCGTTAGATGAAGCGGGGAATTTGGCTAGGAACCTCATGCATGCAGGGAAAGCTTGACTCTGACATGCTTTGGGGTCTCCTTTTTCTATGCTCACGGAGCCCATCTGAGATTAAACTGGAAAAATGGAACAAAAACCATTGTAAAAACTAACAAGTTGTCTAAACCATTAATCTCGACAAATGTGTACTTGAGTGGAAACGGGGTACTGGCTAATGGGTGGGATGATGGACTCTTGACATATTTTGGCGAGGCTGTGGTTGCCAGTCAAGAAATGGCGTCGGTTGACTGCTGGATGCCGGAAAGGAATTCAGGCGGTTGGAACAAGATTTCAAAATCTCTTAAAGTTGTTCCTAGTGTCGAGCCACAATTTGCAGAGAAATTGGAGGAAACGGTTGTGGTTAGTTGGGGGGATGCGGGAAAGGTCATAACTTGCACGGTCGCTGATGGAGTTCCTGCTCCGCTAATTAAGGTTACACGCAATGGAAACCCTGTTAAACTAGTATATCCGGATCGATCTAAAATTCCTCCCAATTCTAGTCTTGTCCACAATAATAAGAATTTGGCGAAACTAAGCATACACTTTAGTAACATTACCAAAACTGAGCAAGGTATGTGGCAATGCATTGCGGAAAATACCATCGGAACTGTGACGCGCACTATTAAATTTGTTGTGGAAGGTGACTCATCCATTGCATACAATATAGAGTACGTTCCATGAAAAATTCTTCAGTAATTCAGCGGATTTCATACATTACATATAAATACAAATCGTGACAAAATTTAAACATACCACTTCATTTTGTAACTGCTTAGGTTATTGAATAGCCTGCATATTTGCTTGCTTGTTAACCTAATAATGTTTCGTATCTGCAATAATAAAAGCATTAAGGCAAATTTATTCATTACAGTGGGCATAATAAGTTCCAATTGAATATATGATTTGATTTTTAGAATAAAACATCATGACGACGGAGACCTCTATACATTCGACGCCATTAAGCGAAACGTTCTTTTTCATCTCTCATTAACTCTACTCATATTAAGCAAAACAATTAAATATACAAAAAAACGAGAGTGAATTTTTGAAATGCAAGTGGCTTTAATGTAGCTACTGTGTTGACAGACATTTTAAAGAAATTGAGCATATTTTCCGTCAACATTTTAATGAGCAAGTTTGATAACTTTCCCTTTGCTTTCAATATTTCATATGAGCTTTACAGTTACTTGGTTACAACCATCAATGAAGATGGTTATAGTTTGACTAAACTAAATACCTAATATTATTTAATTCGGCAGTCTAAATAAGGATTACTTGTTGTTAGTAATGTCAAATTATCATATTTTGTATCGCCAAAAACTCTCGCTCACATTGAATGCTCCATTCCCAATAAGGATCCTGTGTTGGAACGCGTTGGTTTAATTCATAATTGCATGTGGCTGGTTAGTCTCTGGTCAAAACTTCAATACGTACCTACATTGTAACCACAAATGCTGATGTTCTAAACTGCTCACTATGTTCAGGGTCTAACATGTGTTATTCCAACAAAAGCCATGACACAGAACTTGTCGCTAACAATGGAAATTAATTTTGAAATTGTGCCCAGAATTAACCAAGTTTTAAAATGAGGAAGCCAGTTGAAATGACAAGGAACTTTCAGGTAGCTTTTCTGTCATATTTTTTGTATGTTGCGAAAGAAGAATATAAACTTTACTTGTTGCTTCTCGGCTCTCCTACAGACCAAAGCATAAGCAGCAGCAGAAATTGTACTATGCGTTGGAATAACAAACGTCAGACACTGTTATTAGTCATGTCGACCATCATATTTCATTTCTTGTTCATTTGAAAATTTGCCGTTTTCCTTTTTATTCCATCATTCGATCATCTGGTAACACAATCCAAAATTATAAAGGGGACACGGGGTTAGGTAAACATACAAATCATCAGATGAAAACTTTTGAAAAAACATGGTTAGGGGAGAAAAATGGAATTGTTGTAGACGACACACAAGCGTTGCCACTTCTTCCTTCCAAAGATCTTCCTTCCTGTCATCATACAGAGCAGCCCGCAGCGAAAAGCAGCAATGCATTCCACAGATTTCTTATCTCATTCTACTTTCATTTATATTTCCTGTGAGTGAGTGTTGACCGTACTCAAACTCAAGTCGAAGTGTTATGGCTGTAGGAAAGATTTGGAATGGTGATTTGTGTTAGAAATTCATCGGCTATATATGTGTCATAAAGATTATTCAGATGGATGTATAGTAATATATGCCGAATTTAGGGGACAAAGAACCAAAGAAATTGTTAGAACATTCCAATTTCTTGGAAAGTTCTTGTTTCCAACAGATACCCTTTGACCACCAAATATTGCCACAAAGATTGAAAGTAATCAAATTCAGTGAAATTTGTAACGGGTCGGTTAAGCAGCAGAAAGATGTGATGAATTCGCTTCAGACGGGCTCAATCACAGGACTGAAAATACTTCATTCTTTGGTGTGAATAAAACACATGGGACGCTGCTGCTGACTGAGAGCAGAGGAAAATGCGACGAGCAGAGAGTTAGGTTAGTAAAAGTAAAACGAACTGGTCTGCTCAAGCCAGTTCACGGGCACATGATGTTGGGGCTACGTGAGACATTTTGTATTAATTGTTTCAAATATTTCCGAAACTGTTTGGAAACCGGAAATTCTAATTGCGTCCCTTTATAAAACCACCCATTGGCAATCGAAATATTTCATTATAATTTCAAATTACGATTCCCAATGTGTTCAAACCAGACGGACAATGATTAACATATTATGAAAAATGTACAACTTATCTTCCGCTTATGACATTCCGGTTCATTCAAATGCATTAAAGTTGCCGTAGACTAGCTATAGACTAAATTTATTAATTTGCATTGATATAACTAAAAGACATCAAAAACTTGTATCCAGAAGCATTGAATTCTATTGAGTGTCAAGCCGGAAAGTTTGTTCAAATGGCAAATTTATTGCATTTCATCTGGCCGCCGATGAATCAATTTGCATCACGCTATCACGCTAGTCGAAAATATTAACCATCGGAAACGTTATTCAGTACTACTGCTATGTTTAGTAACAGATTTCGTGTCAACTTGAATGGCAATCTATTCGATATTGCATAATGCGATAAATTGTAATGCAAATTATTGATTTAAACTTGCACTACTTCTTTTCTGTGTTTTTATATTTGTACACTCACTAGGTAAATTCGGATCTAAAATAACCAATACAACAATTTGCGAAATAAATTTCAGCAAAGGAATTAATATTGAAATGTATAAGCTGGAGATTCACCAAGAAAGCCTTAAGTGTGCTGCGTACTTCATTATATTATCATTTCTTCAAATTACGTTCAGTCATGCATCATTGCCAACTGGTTCAAAACCTGGAACCAATAAGCCGCCACGAATTTACTTGGGTGGATATGAATACGCATCCAAATATGACCCGGCAAGGGCAACGTATGCAGAGGAGCAGTTTCGATCCATGCGGGATTATCAGAATGATTACATATCCATGACGGGAAACGACTATGTCGTTAGTGCTAAACTAAAAATGGTTGTGTTTATATGTGCCTCAACTTATCCAATCAGGTGGAAATTTCCATTTCCCAAGGTAACTAGCCTAAAGTTTTGAGTCAACAGTATTACCTAATAATGGCACATAACCATGTTTTGACAAATGAATACAGCAACTCGTACCACCAATTGACAGGAATTTAAGGGATCTGGAGTACCGGATTTCAAATTTTTCCAAAGTCTCCAATCATCCCGTTAATTCAAGTTATATGCTCTTGATAACCATGATGGTTAACACTGCACAATTTCTAAGCGTTAATTTGACTTGCGTTTCCGCTGAAAGGCAACCAGAATTACTGTCCAGCATTCACATGTTTCTGTCGGGTAAGGACATTTTCAAGACTAATCTCTTCGACAACATTTTGATTCCCCTTTTTTATTGTAGATAAATTCGGGTTGGATTACCAGGGTCAAACTCTCAACGTCACTGTTGACCTTGCACATCAAAATGCCAGCTCATTAATTGTTCTACCATGTAGACCATGCCAAGTATCACCTTTATCCCGGGCCATTGGTCTCGTGCTGCTCAGGTGTTGAGGGAAAACCTCCAAAGTTGTACAAGAGAGAATGCGATGCCCAACTGGACTGCGACATTGCCAGGACGCAATGCTTACACAAATTAACGCCGCAAGAGGGTACATACATCGTGATCCGTTGCTGAAACTTTATGACCCTGGAAACCGGACCGACGACAAAACAGGAAACTGCAGCAAGGCAGTAATTATGGGTGGGAGCACACTACTAGTCTGCAAAGGAGAATCGGTGGATTTCACGAACATTTTGTCAACATATTCCATCCAAGAGTTAATGGTCCAGTGGCAAATAGATCATTAGAAATTCAAGGCGGAGAACCATCAGGGATTACGTCATTGTCTAAATGTAAGCCATGATTGCATTTATTTTTAACTGGAAACACATTTACAAACAAATTATTATTATTTCTGTTCAGATGAGACGGCAAGTTTAGCTGCGGCACGGAATGCATCTCAAAAAATGACGATACTAGTGGGCAGCATATTCGAAGCAAAAAATGAAGTTGGTCATCCAGTGGCTGAAGAATCTTTTCCTTTGTTCGTAATAGAGTATCAGCATGTGCTCGCTGAAGCTTTTGACGATCACCTGAGCGCTTTGGAGATCCGAAAAATAATTAGTTGGATGCGCTACGCCAGAACCGTTAGGGAATACGACCGAGATTTTTACTACCAAGGCGAACCACTCACATTTATGTGTTTTGGGGTCCGGTTTTTCCATTCCCTCGGAGCCCATTTAATTTTAAATTAGAAAAATGGAACCAGCACCATTTTGAAGTCGGACAAGTTTCGTCTGTCAAAGCGGTTGACAAGCGTACATTTGAGTGGAAATGGGGTCATGTTTAATGGATGGGATAATAATTTGGTGTCTGTTCTCGGGGCCCCAGCTGTGGTCGCCAGTCAAGAAATGGCTTCGATTGACTGCTGGATGCCGGTGAGAAACTCGGATCGTTGGGACAGGATTTCAAAATCTCTTCAAGTGCTGCCGAGCGTTCCGCCACAATTTGCCGAGAAAACTGAAGAAACGCTTACACTAATTTGGGGGAATGCTGGGAAAGTCATAACTTGTACTGTCGCGGGCGGACTTCCAGCTCCGGTTATTAAATTGACTAGGGATGGGAAACCAGTGAACATAGATTATCGAGTTCATTCTAAAGGCGATAAGCATTTGATGAAATTAAGTATGAACTTTGGCAACGTCACAATGGCCCAACAAGGTGTGTGGCAGTGCGTCGCGGAAAATGTCATGGGAAATGCGACGCGCACTATTAATATTACTGTGGAAGGTGCACCTTCCGCTGAATATAATGTAGAATACGTTTAATCCGAATTCATTCAATTGCTAATTGGTTTCGAAATAATACATTCCACCTGAATGGTATCGTGCTCAACTTCAACCATGCTAATTAGTTGTACAAGTAGTTACGTTATTCATCATATTGTATATCCACCAGGTTGTTTGTTAATAATATTTCGTGTCTGGGATATTAAAGCATATTTACAACAAACTGAGTTATTCAAATTATGTTCTTTCGAAAAAAAACATACATGCATGTATGATGAATAATTTTATGTGCATGTGAACATTGGTAAATGTTTTAACCATTATTCCCATGGT
>RBVU03000094.1:0-25000 GCA_004115045.4 Sinella curviseta
GGAACGGCCAGGGAACAAAAGGAACGGCCAGGGCAGAAAAGGAACGGCCAGGGACAAAAGGAACGGCCAGGGAACAAAAGGAACGGCCAGGCGAAAAGGAACGGCCAGGGAACAAAAGGAACGGCCAGGCAGAAAAGGAACGGCCAGGGAACAAAAGGAACGGCCAGGGAAAAAGGAACGGCCAGGGAACAAAAGGAACGGCCAGGAAGAAAAGGAACGGCCAGGGAAGAAAAGGAACGGCCAGGGAAGAAAAGGAACGGCCAGGAGAAAAGGAACGGCCAGGGAACAAAGGAACGGCCAGGGAACAAAAGGAACGGCCAGGGCAGAAAAGGAACGGCCAGGGAACAAAAGGAACGGCCAGGGCAGAAAAGGAACGGCCAGGGAACAAAAGGAACGGCCAGGAGAAAAGGAACGGCCAGGGAACAAAAGGAACGGCCAGGGAACAAAAGAACGGCCAGGAAAAAGGAACGGCCAGGGAACAAAAGGAACGGCCAGGGCAGAAAAGGAACGGCCAGCGAAGAAAAGGAACGGCCAGGAAGAAAAGGAACGGCCAGGGAAAAAAGGAACGGCCAGGGACAAAAGGAACGGCCAGGGAAGAAAGGAACGGCCAGGGAACAAAAGGAACGGCCAGGGAAGAAAAGGAACGGCCAGGAAGAAAAGGAACGGCCAGGGCAGAAAAGGAACGGCCAGGGAACAAAAGGAACGGCCAGCGAAGAAAAGGAACGGCCAGGGAACAAAAGGAACGGCCAGGGAGAAAAGGAACGGCCAGGGAACAAAAGGAACGGCCAGGGAAGAAAGGAACGGCCAGGGACAAAAGGAACGGCCAGGGAAGAAAGGAACGGCCAGGGACAAAAGGAACGGCCAGGGCAGAAAAGGAACGGCCAGGGAAGAAAGGAACGGCCAGGGACAAAAGGAACGGCCAGGGCAGAAAAGGAACGGCCAGGGAACAAAAGGAACGGCCAGCGAAGAAAGGAACGGCCAGGGACAAAAGGAACGGCCAGGGAAAAAGGAACGGCCAGGGAAGAAAAGGAACGGCCAGGGAACAAAAGGAACGGCCAGGGCAGAAAAGGAACGGCCAGGGAACAAAAGGAACGGCCAGGGACAAAAGGAACGGCCAGCGAAGAAAGGAACGGCCAGGAACAAAAGGAACGGCCAGCGAAGAAAGGAACGGCCAGGGCAGAAAAGGAACGCCAGGGCAGAAAGGAACGGCCAGGGACAAAAGGAACGGCCAGGCAGAAAAGGAACGGCCAGGGAACAAAAGGAACGGCCAGGGAGAAAAGGAACGGCCAGGGAACAAAAGGAACGGCCAGGGCAGAAAGGAACGGCCAGGGACAAAAGGAACGGCCAGGGAACAAAAGAACGGCCAGGGCAGAAAAGGAACGGCCAGGGAACAAAAGGAACGGCCAGGGCAGAAAAGGAACGGCCAGGGAACAAAAGGAACGGCCAGGGCAGAAAAGGAACGGCCAGGGAACAAAAGGAACGGCCAGGGAGAAAAGGAACGGCCAGGGAACAAAAGGAACGGCCAGGGAAGAAAAGGAACGGCCAGGGCAAAAAAGGAACGCCAGGGACAAAAGGAACGGCCAGGGCAGAAAAGGAACGGCCAGGAACAAAAGGAACGGCCAGGGCAGAAAAGGAACGGCCAGGGACAAAAGGAACGGCCAGCGAAGAAAAGGAACGGCCAGGGAACAAAAGGAACGGCCAGGAGAAAAGGAACGGCCAGGGAGAAAGGAACGGCCAGGAGAAAAGGAACGGCCAGGGACAAAAGGAACGGCCAGGGAAGAAAAGGAACGGCCAGGGCAGAAAAGAACGGCCAGGGAACAAAAGGAACGGCCAGGGAAGAAAGGAACGGCCAGGGAACAAAAGGAACGGCCAGGGCAAAAAGGAACGGCCAGGGACAAAAGGAACGGCCAGCGAAGAAAAGGAACGGCCAGGGAACAAAAGGAACGGCCAGGGAAGAAAAGAACGGCCAGGGAACAAAAGGAACGGCCAGCGAAGAAAAGGAACGGCCAGGGAAAAAAGGAACGGCCAGGGCAGAAAAGGAACGGCCAGGGCAAAAAGGAACGGCCAGGGCAGAAAAGGAACGGCCAGGGAACAAAAGGAACGGCCAGGGAAAAAGGAACGCCAGGGAAAAAGAACGGCCAGGAACAAAAGGAACGGCCAGCGAAGAAAAGGAACGGCCAGGGAACAAAAGGAACGGCCAGGGCAGAAAAGGAACGGCCAGGAAAAAAGGAACGGCCAGGGCAGAAAAGGAACGCCAGGGAACAAAAGGAACGGCCAGGGAACAAAAGGAACGGCCAGGGAACAAAAGGAACGGCCAGCGAAGAAAAGGACGGCCAGGGACAAAAGGAACGGCCAGGGAACAAAAGGAACGGCCAGGGAAAAAGAACGGCCAGGGCAAAAAGGAACGGCCAGGGCAAAAAGGAACGGCCAGGGAACAAAGGAACGGCCAGGGAACAAAAGGAACGGCCAGGGAGAAAAGGAACGGCCAGGGAACAAAAGGAACGGCCAGGCAAAAAAGGAACGGCCAGGGACAGAAAAGGAACGGCCAGGGAACAAAAGGAACGGCCAGGAAGAAAAGGAACGGCCAGGGAACAAAAGGAACGGCCAGGGAGAAAGGAACGGCCAGGCAGAAAAGGAACGGCCAGGGACAAAAGGAACGCCAGGGAAGAAAGGAACGGCCAGGGAACAAAAGGAACGGCCAGGGAACAAAAGGAACGGCCAGGGCAGAAAAGGAACGGCCAGGGAACAAAAGGAACGGCCAGGGAACAAAAGGAACGGCCAGGGCAGAAAAGGAACGGCCAGGGCAGAAAAGGAACGGCCAGGGCAGAAAAGAACGGCCAGGGAACAAAAGGAACGGCCAGGGCAGAAAAGGAACGGCCAGGGAACAAAAGGAACGGCCAGGGAAGAAAAGGAACGGCCAGGGACAAAAGGAACGGCCAGGGCAGAAAAGGAACGGCCAGGGAACAAAAGGAACGGCCAGCGAAGAAAAGGAACGGCCAGGGAAAAAGGAACGGCCAGGGACAAAAGGAACGGCCAGGGAACAAAAGGAACGGCCAGGGAAGAAAAGGAACGGCCAGGGAACAAAAGGAACGGCCAGGGAGAAAAGGAACGGCCAGGGAAGAAAAGGAACGGCCAGGGAACAAAGGAACGGCCAGGGAAAAAGGAACGGCCAGGAAGAAAAGGAACGGCCAGGGAACAAAAGGAACGGCCAGGCAGAAAAGGAACGGCCAGGGAACAAAAGGAACGGCCAGCGAGAAAGGAACGGCCAGGGAGAAAAGGAACGGCCAGGGACAAAAGGAACGGCCAGGGAACAAAAGGAACGGCCAGGAACAAAAGGAACGGCCAGGAGAAAAGGAACGGCCAGCGAAGAAAGGAACGGCCAGGGAACAAAGGAACGGCCAGGAGAAAAGGAACGGCCAGGAACAAAAGGAACGGCCAGGCAGAAAAGGAACGGCCAGGGAACAAAAGGAACGGCCAGGGAACAAAAGGAACGGCCAGGAAGAAAAGGAACGGCCAGGCAGAAAAGGAACGGCCAGGAAAAAGGAACGGCCAGCGAAGAAAAGGAACGGCCAGGGCAGAAAAGGAACGGCCAGGGACAAAAGGAACGGCCAGGGCAGAAAAGGAACGGCCAGGGAACAAAAGGAACGGCCAGCGAAGAAAGGAACGGCCAGGGCAGAAAAGGAACGGCCAGGGCAGAAAAGGAACGGCCAGGGACAAAAGGAACGGCCAGCGAAGAAAAGGAACGGCCAGGGAAGAAAAGGAACGGCCAGGCAGAAAAGGAACGGCCAGGGAAGAAAAGGAACGGCCAGGGCAGAAAAGGAACGGCCAGGGAACAAAAGGAACGGCCAGGGAAGAAAAGGAACGGCCAGGGAACAAAAGGAACGGCCAGGGCAGAAAAGGAACGGCCAGGGACAAAAGGAACGGCCAGGGCAGAAAAGGAACGGCCAGGGAACAAAAGGAACGGCCAGGGCAGAAAAGGAACGGCCAGGGAACAAAAGGAACGGCCAGGGAACAAAAGGAACGGCCAGGGCAGAAAAGGAACGGCCAGGAGAAAAGGAACGGCCAGGGAACAAAAGGAACGGCCAGGGCAGAAAAGGAACGGCCAGGGAACAAAGGAACGGCCAGGAGAAAAGGAACGGCCAGCGAAGAAAAGGAACGGCCAGCGAAGAAAAGGAACGGCCAGGGCAGAAAAGGAACGGCCAGGAAGAAAAGGAACGGCCAGGAAGAAAAGGAACGGCCAGGGCAGAAAAGGAACGGCCAGGGAACAAAAGGAACGGCCAGCGAAGAAAAGGAACGGCCAGGGAACAAAAGGAACGGCCAGGGAACAAAAGGAACGGCCAGCGAAGAAAAGGAACGGCCAGGGACAAAAGGAACGGCCAGGGAGAAAAGGAACGGCCAGGGAAGAAAAGGAACGGCCAGGGAGAAAAGGAACGGCCAGGGAACAAAAGGAACGGCCAGGCAGAAAAGGAACGGCCAGGGACAAAAGGAACGGCCAGGAGAAAAGGAACGGCCAGGAGAAAAGGAACGGCCAGGAAGAAAAGGAACGGCCAGGGAAGAAAAGGAACGGCCAGGGCAGAAAAGGAACGGCCAGGGACAGAAAAGGAACGGCCAGGGCAGAAAAGGAACGGCCAGGGAACAAAAGGAACGGCCAGCGAAGAAAAGGAACGGCCAGGGAACAAAAGGAACGGCCAGGGCAGAAAAGGAACGGCCAGGGCAGAAAAGGAACGGCCAGGAAGAAAAGGAACGGCCAGGGAACAAAAGGAACGGCCAGGCAGAAAGGAACGGCCAGGGAAAAAAGGAACGGCCAGGGAACAAAAGGAACGGCCAGGGAACAAAAGGAACGGCCAGGAGAAAAGGAACGGCCAGGGACAAAAGGAACGGCCAGCGAAGAAAAGGAACGGCCAGGGCAGAAAGGAACGGCCAGGGAACAAAAGGAACGGCCAGCGAAGAAAAGGAACGGCCAGGGAACAAAAGGAACGGCCAGGAAGAAAAGGAACGGCCAGGGAAAAAGGAACGGCCAGGGCAAAAAGGAACGGCCAGGGACAAAAGGAACGGCCAGGCAGAAAAGGAACGGCCAGGGAAGAAAAGGAACGGCCAGGGAACAAAGGAACGGCCAGGAACAAAAGGAACGGCCAGCGAGAAAAGGAACGGCCAGGCAGAAAAGGAACGGCCAGGGAACAAAAGGAACGGCCAGGAACAAAAGGAACGGCCAGGGAACAAAAGGAACGGCCAGGCAGAAAAGGAACGGCCAGGGCAGAAAAGGAACGGCCAGGAGACAAAGGAACGGCCAGGGACAAAAGAACGGCCAGGGAACAAAAGGAACGGCCAGGGAGAAAAGGAACGGCCAGCGAAGAAAAGGAACGGCCAGGGAACAAAAGGAACGGCCAGGGACAGAAAGGAACGGCCAGGGAACAAAAGGAACGGCCAGGGAAGAAAAGGAACGGCCAGGGAACAAAAGGAACGGCCAGGGCAAAAGGAACGGCCAGCGAGAAAAGGAACGGCCAGGGAGAAAAGGAACGGCCAGGGACAAAAGGAACGGCCAGGGCAGAAAAGGAACGGCCAGGAGACAAAAGGAACGGCCAGCGAAGAAAGGAACGCCAGGGCAAAAAGGAACGGCCAGGGAAAAAGGAACGGCCAGGGAACAAAAGGAACGGCCAGGGAAAAAGGAACGGCCAGGACAAAAGGAACGGCCAGGGAACAAAAGGAACGGCCAGGGAACAAAAGGAACGGCCAGCGAAGAAAAGAACGGCCAGGGAAAAAGGAACGGCCAGGGACAAAAGGAACGGCCAGGGAACAAAAGGAACGGCCAGGGACAAAAGGAACGGCCAGGGAAGAAAAGGAACGGCCAGGGCAGAAAAGGAACGGCCAGCGAGAAAAGGAACGGCCAGGGACAAAAGGAACGGCCAGGGAAAAAGGAACGGCCAGGGAAGAAAAGGAACGGCCAGGGACAAAGGAACGGCCAGGGAACAAAGGAACGGCCAGGGCAGAAAGGAACGGCCAGGGAACAAAAGGAACGGCCAGGGAGAAAAGGAACGGCCAGCGAGAAAAGGAACGGCCAGGGACAAAAGGAACGGCCAGGGAACAAAAGGAACGGCCAGGGAAGAAAAGGAACGGCCAGGGAACAAAAGGAACGGCCAGGAACAAAAGGAACGGCCAGGGCAGAAAAGGAACGGCCAGGAAGAAAGGAACGGCCAGGGCAGAAAGGAACGGCCAGGGAACAAAGGAACGGCCAGGAAGAAAAGGAACGGCCAGGGAACAAAAGGAACGGCCAGGGAGAAAAGGAACGGCCAGGCAGAAAGGAACGGCCAGCGAAGAAAAGGAACGGCCAGGGAAAAAGGAACGGCCAGGGAAGAAAAGGAACGGCCAGGGAGAAAAGGAACGGCCAGGGAACAAAAGGAACGGCCAGGGAACAAAAGGAACGGCCAGGGAACAAAAGGAACGGCCAGGGAAAAAGGAACGGCCAGGGAACAAAAGGAACGGCCAGCGAAGAAAAGGAACGGCCAGGGCAGAAAAGGAACGGCCAGGGAACAAAAGGAACGGCCAGGGAACAAAGGAACGGCCAGGGAAGAAAAGGAACGGCCAGGGAACAAAAGGAACGGCCAGGGAACAAAAGGAACGGCCAGGGAACAAAAGGAACGGCCAGGGAACAAAAGGAACGGCCAGGGCAGAAAAGGAACGGCCAGGCAGAAAAGGAACGGCCAGGGAACAAAAGGAACGGCCAGCGAAGAAAAGGAACGGCCAGGGAAGAAAAGGAACGGCCAGGGACAAAAGGAACGGCCAGGGCAGAAAAGGAACGGCCAGGGCAGAAAAGGAACGGCCAGGGAACAAAAGGAACGGCCAGGGAAGAAAAGGAACGGCCAGGGAACAAAAGGAACGGCCAGGAAGAAAAGGAACGGCCAGGGAAGAAAAGGAACGGCCAGGGCAGAAAAGGAACGGCCAGGGAAGAAAAGGAACGGCCAGCGAAGAAAAGGAACGGCCAGGGACAAAAGGAACGGCCAGGGAACAAAAGAACGGCCAGGGAGAAAAGGAACGGCCAGGGAACAAAAGGAACGGCCAGGGAAGAAAAGAACGGCCAGGGCAGAAAAGGAACGGCCAGGAAGAAAGGAACGGCCAGGGAAAAAGGAACGGCCAGGGAAAAAGGAACGGCCAGGGAACAAAAGGAACGGCCAGGAAGAAAGGAACGGCCAGGGACAAAAGGACGGCCAGGGAAGAAAAGGAACGGCCAGGGAACAAAAGGAACGGCCAGCGAAGAAAAGGAACGGCCAGGGAACAAAAGGAACGGCCAGGGCAGAAAAGGAACGGCCAGGGAACAAAAGGAACGGCCAGGGCAGAAAGGAACGGCCAGGGAACAAAGGAACGGCCAGGGCAGAAAAGGAACGGCCAGGGAACAAAAGGAACGGCCAGCGAGAAAAGGAACGGCCAGGGAACAAAAGGAACGGCCAGCGAAGAAAAGGAACGGCCAGGGAAGAAAAGGAACGGCCAGGAGACAAAGGAACGGCCAGGGACAAAAGGAACGGCCAGGAAGAAAAGGAACGGCCAGGGAAGAAAAGGAACGGCCAGGAGAAAAGGAACGGCCAGGGAACAAAGGAACGGCCAGCGAAGAAAGGAACGGCCAGGGAACAAAAGGAACGGCCAGGGAAAAAGGAACGGCCAGGGACAAAAGGAACGGCCAGGGCAGAAAAGGAACGGCCAGGCAAAAGGAACGCCAGGGCAGAAAAGGAACGGCCAGGGAACAAAAGGAACGGCCAGGAGAAAAGGAACGGCCAGGGAACAAAAGGAACGGCCAGGGAAGAAAAGGAACGGCCAGGGAACAAAAGGAACGGCCAGGGCAGAAAAGGAACGGCCAGGGCAGAAAAGGAACGGCCAGGGAACAAAAGGAACGGCCAGCGAAGAAAAGGAACGGCCAGGGACAAAAGGAACGGCCAGGGAACAAAAGGAACGGCCAGGGAGAAAGGAACGGCCAGGGACAAAGGAACGGCCAGCGAAGAAAAGGAACGGCCAGGGCAGAAAAGGAACGGCCAGGGAAGAAAAGGAACGGCCAGGGAAAAAGGAACGGCCAGGGAACAAAAGGAACGGCCAGGGAACAAAAGGAACGGCCAGGGCAGAAAAGGAACGGCCAGGGCAGAAAGGAACGGCCAGGGCAGAAAAGGAACGGCCAGGGAAAAAGGAACGGCCAGGGAAGAAAAGGAACGGCCAGGGAACAAAAGGAACGGCCAGCGAACAAAGGAACGGCCAGGGAGAAAAGGAACGGCCAGGGAACAAAAGGAACGGCCAGGGCAGAAAAGGAACGGCCAGGGAACAAAAGGAACGGCCAGGGAAAAAAGAACGGCCAGGAAAAAGGAACGGCCAGGGACAAAAGGAACGGCCAGGGAACAAAAGGAACGGCCAGGGCAGAAAAGGAACGGCCAGGGAACAAAAGGAACGGCCAGGCAGAAAAGGAACGGCCAGGGAACAAAAGGAACGGCCAGGGAAGAAAGGAACGGCCAGGGAACAAAAGGAACGGCCAGGGCAGAAAAGGAACGGCCAGGGAACAAAAGGAACGGCCAGGGACAAAAGGAACGGCCAGGGAAAAAGGAACGGCCAGGGAAGAAAGGAACGGCCAGGGACAAAAGGAACGGCCAGGGAAGAAAAGGAACGGCCAGCGAGAAAAGGAACGGCCAGGGAGAAAAGGAACGGCCAGGGAGAAAAGGAACGGCCAGGGAACAAAAGGAACGGCCAGGGAAAAAGGAACGGCCAGGGAACAAAAGGAACGGCCAGGGAAGAAAAGGAACGGCCAGGCAGAAAAGGAACGGCCAGGGCAGAAAGGAACGGCCAGGGAACAAAAGGAACGGCCAGGGAAGAAAAGGAACGGCCAGGGAACAAAAGGAACGGCCAGGAGAAAAGGAACGGCCAGGGAACAAAGGAACGGCCAGGGCAGAAAAGGAACGGCCAGGGCAAAAAAGGAACGGCCAGGAACAAAAGGAACGGCCAGGGAAGAAAAGGAACGGCCAGGGACAAAAGGAACGGCCAGGGAACAAAGGAACGGCCAGGGAAAAAGGAACGGCCAGGGAAAAAGGAACGGCCAGGGCAAAAGGAACGGCCAGCGAAGAAAAGGAACGGCCAGGGCAAAAGGAACGGCCAGCGAAGAAAAGGAACGGCCAGGGCAGAAAAGGAACGGCCAGGGAAAAAGGAACGGCCAGGGACAAAAGGAACGGCCAGGGAGAAAAGGAACGGCCAGGGAACAAAAGGAACGGCCAGGGCAGAAAAGGAACGGCCAGGAGAAAAGGAACGGCCAGGGAGAAAAGGAACGGCCAGGGAACAAAAGGAACGGCCAGGGAAAAAGGAACGGCCAGGAACAAAAGGAACGGCCAGGAAGAAAAGGAACGGCCAGGGCAGAAAAGGAACGGCCAGGGACAAAAGGAACGGCCAGGGAAAAAGGAACGGCCAGGGAACAAAAGGAACGGCCAGGGAGAAAAGGAACGGCCAGGGAACAAAAGGAACGGCCAGCGAAGAAAAGGAACGGCCAGGGAACAAAAGGAACGGCCAGGAGAAAAGGAACGGCCAGGGAACAAAAGGAACGGCCAGGGCAGAAAAGGAACGGCCAGGCAGAAAAGGAACGGCCAGGGAAAAAGGAACGGCCAGGAGAAAAGGAACGGCCAGGGAACAAAAGGAACGGCCAGCGAAAAAGGAACGGCCAGGACAAAAGGAACGGCCAGCGAAGAAAAGGAACGGCCAGGGACAAAAGGAACGCCAGGGCAAAAGGAACGGCCAGGAAGAAAAGGAACGGCCAGGGAAGAAAAGGAACGGCCAGGGAACAAAAGGAACGGCCAGCGAAGAAAAGGAACGGCCAGGGAAGAAAAGGAACGGCCAGGCGAAAAGGAACGGCCAGGGCAGAAAAGGAACGGCCAGGCAGAAAAGGAACGGCCAGGGAACAAAAGGAACGGCCAGGAACAAAAGGAACGCCAGGGAACAAAAGGAACGGCCAGGGAAGAAAAGGAACGGCCAGGGAACAAAAGGAACGGCCAGCGAAGAAAAGGAACGGCCAGGGAAGAAAAGGAACGGCCAGGGAACAAAAGGAACGGCCAGGGACAAAAGGAACGGCCAGGGCAGAAAAGGAACGGCCAGGGACAAAAGGAACGGCCAGGGAAGAAAAGGAACGGCCAGGGCAGAAAAGAACGGCCAGGGACAAAAGGAACGGCCAGGAAGAAAAGGAACGGCCAGGGCAGAAAAGGAACGGCCAGGGAAAAAGGAACGGCCAGGGACAAAAGGAACGGCCAGGGCAGAAAAGGAACGGCCAGGGAACAAAAGGAACGGCCAGGGAGAAAAGAACGGCCAGGGAAAAAGGAACGGCCAGGAAGAAAAGGAACGGCCAGGGAACAAAAGGAACGGCCAGGAAGAAAAGGAACGGCCAGGGAACAAAAGGAACGGCCAGGGAAGAAAAGGAACGGCCAGGGAACAAAAGGAACGGCCAGGGAACAAAAGGAACGGCCAGCGAAGAAAAGGAACGGCCAGGGAAGAAAAGGAACGGCCAGGGAACAAAGGAACGGCCAGGGAACAAAAGGAACGGCCAGGGAGAAAAGGAACGGCCAGGGAACAAAAGGAACGGCCAGGGAAGAAAAGGAACGGCCAGGGAACAAAAGGAACGGCCAGCGAAGAAAAGGAACGGCCAGGGAACAAAAGGAACGGCCAGGCAGAAAAGGAACGGCCAGGGAACAAAAGGAACGGCCAGGGACAAAAGGAACGGCCAGGGAACAAAAGGAACGGCCAGGCAGAAAAGGAACGGCCAGGGAACAAAGGAACGGCCAGGGAGAAAAGGAACGGCCAGGGAACAAAAGGAACGGCCAGGGAAGAAAAGGAACGGCCAGGGAACAAAAGGAACGGCCAGGGACAAAAGGAACGGCCAGGGAAGAAAAGGAACGGCCAGGGAACAAAAGGAACGGCCAGGGAACAAAAGGAACGGCCAGGGCAGAAAAGGAACGGCCAGGGAAAAAAGGAACGGCCAGGGCAGAAAAGGAACGGCCAGGGAACAAAAGGAACGGCCAGGGAAGAAAAGGAACGGCCAGGGAACAAAAGGAACGGCCAGCGAGAAAAGGAACGGCCAGGGAAAAAGGAACGGCCAGGGCAGAAAAGGAACGGCCAGGGAACAAAAGGAACGGCCAGGGAACAAAAGGAACGGCCAGGGAACAAAAGGAACGGCCAGGGCAGAAAAGGAACGGCCAGGGCAGAAAAGGAACGGCCAGGGCAGAAAAGGAACGGCCAGGGAAGAAAAGGAACGGCCAGGGAACAAAAGGAACGGCCAGCGAGAAAGGAACGGCCAGGGAACAAAAGGAACGGCCAGGGAAGAAAGGAACGGCCAGGGAACAAAAGGAACGGCCAGGAAGAAAAGGAACGGCCAGGGAACAAAAGGAACGGCCAGGGAAAAGGAACGGCCAGGAAGAAAAGGAACGGCCAGGGCAGAAAAGGAACGGCCAGGGAACAAAAGGAACGGCCAGGGAAGAAAGGAACGGCCAGGGAACAAAAGGAACGGCCAGGAAGAAAAGGAACGGCCAGGGAACAAAAGGAACGGCCAGGGCAGAAAGGAACGGCCAGGGAACAAAAGGAACGGCCAGCGAAGAAAAGGAACGGCCAGGGAGAAAAGGAACGGCCAGGAGAAAAGGAACGGCCAGGGCAGAAAGGAACGGCCAGGGACAAAAGGAACGGCCAGGGAACAAAAGGAACGGCCAGGGAGAAAAGGAACGGCCAGGGAACAAAAGGAACGGCCAGGGAAGAAAAGGAACGGCCAGGGAACAAAAGGAACGGCCAGCGAAGAAAAGGAACGGCCAGGGCAAAAAGGAACGGCCAGGGAGAAAAGGAACGGCCAGGGAACAAAAGGAACGGCCAGCGAAGAAAAGGAACGGCCAGGGAAGAAAAGGAACGGCCAGGGCAGAAAAGGAACGGCCAGGGAACAAAAGGAACGGCCAGCGAAGAAAAGGAACGGCCAGGGCAGAAAAGGAACGGCCAGGGACAAAAGGAACGGCCAGGGAAAAAGGAACGGCCAGGGCAGAAAAGGAACGGCCAGGGAACAAAAGGAACGGCCAGCGAAGAAAAGGAACGGCCAGGGAACAAAAGGAACGGCCAGGAGAAAAGGAACGGCCAGGGAACAAAAGGAACGGCCAGGAAGAAAAGGAACGGCCAGGGAACAAAAGGAACGGCCAGGGCAGAAAGGAACGGCCAGGGAACAAAAGGAACGGCCAGGGAAAAAAGGAACGGCCAGGGACAAAAGGAACGGCCAGGAGAAAAGGAACGGCCAGGGAGAAAGGAACGGCCAGGCAGAAAAGAACGGCCAGGGAAAAAGGAACGGCCAGGCAGAAAAGAACGCCAGGGAAAAAGGAACGGCCAGGGAAAAAGGAACGGCCAGGGAAGAAAAGGAACGGCCAGGAAGAAAAGGAACGGCCAGGGAACAAAAGGAACGGCCAGGGAAGAAAAGGAACGGCCAGGGAGAAAAGGAACGGCCAGGCAAAAAGGAACGGCCAGGGAACAAAAGGAACGGCCAGGGAGAAAAGGAACGGCCAGGAAGAAAAGGAACGGCCAGGGAACAAAAGGAACGGCCAGGGAAAAAGGAACGGCCAGGGCAGAAAAGGAACGGCCAGGAAGAAAAGGAACGGCCAGGGAACAAAAGGAACGGCCAGGGACAAAAGGAACGGCCAGGGAACAAAAGGAACGGCCAGGGAAAAAGGAACGGCCAGGGAACAAAAGGAACGGCCAGGGAAGAAAAGGAACGGCCAGGGACAAAAGGAACGGCCAGGGAAAAAGGAACGGCCAGCGAGAAAGGAACGGCCAGGGAACAAAAGGAACGGCCAGGGAGAAAAGGAACGGCCAGGGAACAAAAGGAACGGCCAGGGCAGAAAAGGAACGGCCAGGGCAGAAAAGGAACGGCCAGGAAGAAAAGGAACGGCCAGGGCAGAAAGGAACGCCAGGGAACAAAAGGAACGGCCAGCGAAGAAAAGGAACGGCCAGGGAAAAAGGAACGGCCAGGGCAAAAAGGAACGGCCAGGGACAAAAGGAACGGCCAGCGAAGAAAAGGAACGGCCAGCGAAGAAAAGGAACGGCCAGGGAACAAAAGGAACGGCCAGGAAGAAAAGGAACGGCCAGGGAACAAAAGGAACGGCCAGGGAACAAAAGGAACGGCCAGGGAAGAAAAGGAACGGCCAGGGAACAAAAGGAACGGCCAGGGCAGAAAAGGAACGGCCAGGGAAGAAAAGGAACGGCCAGGGAAGAAAGGAACGGCCAGGGAACAAAAGGAACGGCCAGGGAACAAAGGAACGGCCAGGGAAGAAAAGGAACGGCCAGGGACAAAAGGAACGGCCAGGGAAGAAAAGGAACGGCCAGGGAAGAAAAGGAACGGCCAGGGACAAAAGGAACGGCCAGGGCAGAAAAGGAACGGCCAGGAACAAAAGGAACGGCCAGGGAACAAAAGGAACGGCCAGGGCAGAAAAGGAACGGCCAGCGAAGAAAAGGAACGGCCAGGGAAAAATGAACGGCCAGGGAAGAAAGGAACGGCCAGGGAACAAAAGGAACGGCCAGGAAGAAAAGGAACGGCCAGGGAACAAAAGGAACGGCCAGGACAAAAGGAACGGCCAGGGAACAAAAGGAACGGCCAGCGAAGAAAAGGAACGGCCAGGGAACAAAAGGAACGGCCAGGGCAGAAAAGGAACGGCCAGGGACAAAAGGAACGGCCAGGGAGAAAAGGAACGGCCAGGGAACAAAAGGAACGGCCAGGGCAGAAAAGGAACGGCCAGGGAACAAAAGGAACGGCCAGCGAAGAAAGGAACGGCCAGGGACAAAAGGAACGGCCAGGGAAGAAAAGGAACGGCCAGGCAGAAAAGGAACGGCCAGGAAGAAAGGAACGGCCAGGGAACAAAAGGAACGGCCAGGGAGAAAAGGAACGGCCAGGGAACAAAGGAACGGCCAGGGAAGAAAAGGAACGGCCAGGGAACAAAAGGAACGGCCAGGGCAGAAAAGGAACGGCCAGGGAACAAAGGAACGGCCAGGGAAGAAAGGAACGGCCAGGGAACAAAAGGAACGGCCAGGGACAAAAGGAACGGCCAGGGAACAAAAGGAACGGCCAGCGAAGAAAAGGAACGGCCAGCGAAGAAAAGGAACGGCCAGGGACAAAAGGAACGGCCAGGGCAGAAAAGGAACGGCCAGGGAACAAAAGGAACGGCCAGGAGAAAAGGAACGGCCAGGGAACAAAAGGAACGGCCAGGAAGAAAAGGAACGGCCAGGGACAAAAGGAACGGCCAGGGCAGAAAAGGAACGCCAGGGACAAAAGGAACGGCCAGCGAAGAAAGGAACGGCCAGGGAAGAAAAGGAACGGCCAGGGAAGAAAAGGAACGGCCAGGGACAAAAGGAACGGCCAGCGAAGAAAAGGAACGGCCAGGGAACAAAAGGAACGGCCAGCGAAGAAAAGGAACGGCCAGGCAGAAAAGGAACGGCCAGGGAACAAAAGGAACGGCCAGGGAGAAAAGGAACGGCCAGGGAAAAAGAACGGCCAGCGAAGAAAGGAACGGCCAGGGAAGAAAGGAACGGCCAGGGCAGAAAAGGAACGGCCAGGGAACAAAAGGAACGGCCAGGGCAGAAAAGGAACGGCCAGGGAAAAAGGAACGGCCAGCGAAGAAAAGGAACGGCCAGGGAACAAAAGGAACGGCCAGCGAAGAAAAGGAACGGCCAGGGACAAAAGGAACGGCCAGGGCAGAAAAGGAACGGCCAGGGCAGAAAAGGAACGGCCAGGGAAGAAAAGGAACGGCCAGGAAGAAAAGGAACGGCCAGGGACAAAAGGAACGGCCAGGGAGAAAGGAACGGCCAGGGCAGAAAAGGAACGCCAGGGCAAAAGGAACGGCCAGGCAGAAAAGGAACGGCCAGGGAAGAAAAGGAACGGCCAGCGAAAAAAGGAACGGCCAGGGAACAAAAGGAACGGCCAGGGAACAAAAGGAACGGCCAGGCGAAAAGGAACGGCCAGCGAAGAAAAGGAACGGCCAGGGAAGAAAAGGAACGGCCAGGCAGAAAAGGAACGGCCAGGGAACAAAAGGAACGGCCAGGGACAAAAGAACGGCCAGGGAACAAAGGAACGGCCAGGGAGAAAAGGAACGTCCAGCGAACAAAAGGACGGCCAGGAGAAAAGGAACGGCCAGGGACAAAAGGAACGGCCAGGGCAGAAAGGAACGGCCAGGAAGAAAAGGAACGGCCAGGAACAAAGGAACGGCCAGGGACAAAAGGAACGCCAGGGAGAAAAGGAACGGCCAGGGAGAAAAGGAACGGCCAGGGAAGAAAGGAACGGCCAGGGAAGAAAAGGAACGGCCAGGGAACAAAAGGAACGGCCAGCGAAGAAAAGGAACGGCCAGGCAGAAAAGGAACGGCCAGGGACAAAAGGAACGGCCAGGGAAAAAGGAACGGCCAGCGAAGAAAGGAACGGCCAGGCAGAAAGGAACGGCCAGGGAACAAAAGGAACGGCCAGGCAGAAAAGGAACGGCCAGGAAGAAAAGGAACGGCCAGGGACAAAAGGAACGGCCAGGGAAGAAAGGAACGGCCAGGGCAGAAAAGGAACGGCCAGGAACAAAGGAACGGCCAGCGAGAAAAGGAACTGCCAGGAACAAAAGGAACGGCCAGGGCAGAAAAGGAACGGCCAGGGAACAAAAGGAACGGCCAGCGAAGAAAAGGAACGGCCAGGGCAAAAAGGAACGGCCAGGGAGAAAAGGAACGGCCAGGGAACAAAAGGAACGGCCAGGAGAAAAGGAACGGCCAGGGAAGAAAAGGAACGGCCAGGGCAGAAAAGGAACGGCCAGGGACAAAAGGAACGGCCAGGCAGAAAAGGAACGGCCAGGGAAGAAAAGGAACGGCCAGGGAACAAAAGGAACGGCCAGGGAAGAAAAGGAACGGCCAGGAAGAAAAGGAACGGCCAGGAAGAAAAGGAACGGCCAGCGAAAAGGAACGGCCAGGGCAAAAAGGAACGGCCAGGGAAGAAAGGAACGGCCAGGGACAAAAGGAACGGCCAGGGAACAAAAGGAACGGCCAGCGAGAAAAGGAACGGCCAGGGCAGAAAAGGAACGGCCAGGGCAGAAAAGGAACGGCCAGGAACAAAGGAACGGCCAGGGAACAAAAGGAACGGCCAGGAAGAAAAGAACGGCCAGGGAACAAAAGGAACGGCCAGGGCAGAAAAGGAACGGCCAGGGCAGAAAGGAACGGCCAGGGCAGAAAAGGAACGGCCAGGGAACAAAGGAACGGCCAGGGCAGAAAAGGAACGGCCAGCGAAGAAAAGGAACGGCCAGGGACAAAAGGAACGGCCAGGGCAGAAAAGGAACGGCCAGGGAAAAAGGAACGGCCAGGAAAAAGGAACGGCCAGGGAGAAAAGGAACGGCCAGGGAACAAAGGAACGGCCAGGCAGAAAAGGAACGGCCAGGGAAGAAAAGGAACGGCCAGGGACAAAAGGAACGGCCAGCGAAAAAGGAACGGCCAGGAAAAAGGAACGGCCAGGAAGAAAGGAACGGCCAGGGACAAAGGAACGGCCAGGGCAGAAAGGAACGGCCAGCGAAGAAAAGGAACGGCCAGGGCAAAAAGGAACGGCCAGGGCAGAAAAGGAACGGCCAGGGCAAAAGGAACGGCCAGGGCAGAAAAGGAACGGCCAGGGAACAAAAGGAACGGCCAGGAAGAAAAGGAACGGCCAGGGAACAAAAGGAACGGCCAGGAACAAAAGGAACGGCCAGGGAAGAAAGGAACGGCCAGGGAACAAAAGGAACGGCCAGCGAAAAAGGAACGGCCAGGCAAAAGGAACGGCCAGGAAGAAAAGGAACGGCCAGGGAAGAAAGGAACGGCCAGCGAGAAAAGGAACGGCCAGGGAAAAAAGGAACGGCCAGGGAACAAAGGAACGGCCAGGGACAAAAGGAACGGCCAGGGAGAAAAGGAACGGCCAGGGAGAAAAGGAACGGCCAGGGGAACAAAAGGAACGGCCAGGGAAGAAAGGAACGCCAGGGCAAAAAGGAACGGCCAGGCAGAAAAGGAACGGCCAGTGAAAAAGGAACGGCCAGGGAAAAAGGAACGGCCAGGGAAGAAAAGGAACGGCCAGGGCAGAAAAGGAACGGCCAGGGACAAAAGGAACGGCCAGGACAAAAGGAACGGCCAGGGAACAAAAGGAACGGCCAGGGCAGAAAAGGAACGGCCAGGGACAAAAGGAACGGCCAGGGCAGAAAAGGAACGGCCAGGGAACAAAAGGAACGGCCAGGGCAGAAAAGGAACGGCCAGCGAAGAAAAGGAACGGCCAGGGACAAAAGGAACGGCCAGCGAAGAAAAGGAACGGCCAGGGAACAAAAGGAACGGCCAGCGAGAAAAGGAACGGCCAGGGCAAAAAGGAACGGCCAGGAAGAAAAGGAACGGCCAGGCAGAAAGGAACGGCCAGGGAAGAAAAGGAACGGCCAGGAACAAAAGGAACGGCCAGCGAAGAAAAGGAACGGCCAGGGCAAAAAGGAACGGCCAGGGAGAAAAGGAACGGCCAGGAGAAAAGGAACGGCCAGGGAACAAAAGGAACGGCCAGGGAAGAAAAGGAACGGCCAGGGAACAAAAGGAACGGCCAGGGCAAAAGGAACGGCCAGCGAAGAAAAGGAACGGCCAGGGCAGAAAAGGAACGGCCAGGGAAAAAAGGAACGGCCAGGGAACAAAAGGAACGGCCAGGGCAGAAAAGGAACGGCCAGGCAGAAAAGGAACGGCCAGGGCAAAAAAGGAACGGCCAGGAACAAAGGAACGGCCAGCGAAGAAAAGGAACGGCCAGGAAAAAAGGAACGGCCAGGGAACAAAAGGAACGGCCAGGGAAGAAAAGGAACGGCCAGGACAAAAGGAACGGCCAGGGCAGAAAAGGAACGGCCAGGGACAAAAGGAACGGCCAGCGAAGAAAAGGAACGGCCAGGGCAGAAAAGGAACGGCCAGGCAAAAAAGGAACGGCCAGGAAGAAAAGGAACGGCCAGGGACAAAAGGAACGGCCAGGAACAAAAGGAACGGCCAGGGCAGAAAAGGAACGGCCAGGGAACAAAGGAACGGCCAGCGAAGAAAAGGAACGGCCAGGGAACAAAGGAACGGCCAGGGCAGAAAAGGAACGGCCAGGGAAAAAAGGAACGGCCAGGGCAGAAAAGAACGGCCAGGGACAAAAGGAACGGCCAGGGACAAAAGGAACGGCCAGGGAACAAAAGGAACGGCCAGGGCAGAAAAGGAACGGCCAGGGACAAAAGGAACGGCCAGCGAGAAAAGGAACGGCCAGGGAACAAAAGGAACGGCCAGGCAGAAAGGAACGGCCAGGGAACAAAAGGAACGGCCAGGGCAGAAAAGGAACGGCCAGGGAAGAAAAGGAACGGCCAGGAGAAAGGAACGGCCAGGGAACAAAGGAACGGCCAGCGAAGAAAAGGAACGGCCAGGGACAAAAGGAACGGCCAGGGCAGAAAAGGAACGGCCAGGGAACAAAAGGAACGGCCAGGGCAGAAAAGGAACGGCCAGGGACAAAAGGAACGGCCAGCGAAGAAAAGGAACGGCCAGGGAACAAAAGGAACGGCCAGGGCAAAAGGAACGGCCAGGGACAAAAGGAACGGCCAGGAGAAAAGGAACGGCCAGCGAACAAAAGGAACGGCCAGGGACAAAAGGAACGCCAGGGAACAAAAGGAACGGCCAGGGAAGAAAAGGAACGGCCAGGGAACAAAAGGAACGGCCAGGGAGAAAAGGAACGGCCAGGGAACAAAAGGAACGGCCAGGGCAGAAAAGGAACGGCCAGGGAAGAAAGGAACGGCCAGGGAAGAAAAGGAACGGCCAGGGACAAAAGGAACGCCAGGGCAGAAAAGGAACGGCCAGGAAGAAAAGGAACGGCCAGGGCAGAAAGGAACGGCCAGGGAAGAAAGGAACGGCCAGGGCAGAAAAGGAACGGCCAGGCAGAAAGGAACGGCCAGGGACAAAAGGAACGGCCAGGGCAGAAAAGGAACGGCCAGGGACAAAAGGAACGGCCAGGGACAAAAGGAACGGCCAGGCAGAAAAGGAACGGCCAGGGACAAAAGGAACGGCCAGGAAAAAGAACGGCCAGGAACAAAGGAACGGCCAGCGAAGAAAGGAACGGCCAGGGACAAAAGGAACGGCCAGGAAGAAAAGGAACGGCCAGGGACAAAAGGAACGGCCAGGCGAAAAGGAACGGCCAGGGAAGAAAGGAACGGCCAGCGAAGAAAAGGAACGGCCAGGGCAGAAAAGGAACGGCCAGGCAGAAAAGGAACGGCCAGGGAAGAAAAGGAACGGCCAGGGACAAAAGGAACGGCCAGGGCAGAAAAGGAACGGCCAGCGAAGAAAAGGAACGGCCAGGGCAAAAGGAACGGCCAGGGCAGAAAAGGAACGGCCAGCGAAGAAAGGAACGGCCAGGGAACAAAGGAACGGCCAGGGAAAAAGGAACGGCCAGGAACAAAAGGAACGGCCAGGGCAGAAAGGAACGGCCAGGAAAAAGGAACGGCCAGCGAAGAAAAGGAACGGCCAGGGAACAAAAGGAACGGCCAGGGCAGAAAAGGAACGGCCAGGGACAAAAGGAACGGCCAGGGAAGAAAGGAACGGCCAGGGAACAAAGGAACGGCCAGGGCAAAAGGAACGGCCAGCGAAGAAAAGGAACGGCCAGGGCAGAAAAGGAACGGCCAGGAAGAAAAGGAACGGCCAGGAGAAAAGAACGGCCAGGGAAGAAAAGGAACGGCCAGGGAACAAAAGGAACGGCCAGGGCAGAAAAGGAACGGCCAGGCAGAAAAGGAACGGCCAGGGCAGAAAAGGAACGGCCAGGGAACAAAAGGAACGGCCAGGAAGAAAAGGAACGGCCAGGACAAAAGGAACGGCCAGGGAAAAAGGAACGGCCAGGGCAGAAAAGGAACGGCCAGGGACAAAAGGAACGGCCAGGGAAGAAAAGGAACGGCCAGGACAAAAGGAACGGCCAGGGACAAAAGGAACGGCCAGGGAAAAAGGAACGGCCAGGAAGAAAAGGAACGGCCAGGGACAAAAGGAACGGCCAGGGACAAAAGGAACGGCCAGCGAGAAAAGGAACGGCCAGGGAACAAAAGGAACGGCCAGGGCAGAAAAGAACGGCCAGGGCAGAAAAGGAACGGCCAGGGACAAAAGGAACGGCCAGGGAGAAAAGGAACGGCCAGGGACAAAAGGAACGGCCAGGAAGAAAAGGAACGGCCAGGGCAGAAAAGGAACGGCCAGGGCAGAAAAGGAACGGCCAGGGAGAAAAGGAACGGCCAGGGAAAAAGGAACGGCCAGGGAAGAAAGGAACGGCCAGGGAACAAAAGGAACGGCCAGCGAAGAAAAGGAACGGCCAGGCAGAAAAGGAACGGCCAGGGAACAAAAGGAACGGCCAGGAGAAAAGGAACGGCCAGGGACAAAAGGAACGGCCAGGGCAGAAAAGGAACGGCCAGGGAACAAAGGAACGGCCAGCGAAGAAAAGGAACGGCCAGGGCAGAAAAGGAACGGCCAGGGCAGAAAAGGAACGGCCAGGGCAAAAAGGAACGGCCAGGGAGAAAAGGAACGGCCAGGGAACAAAAGGAACGGCCAGGCAGAAAGGAACGGCCAGGGAACAAAAGGAACGGCCAGCGAAGAAAAGGAACGGCCAGGAACAAAGGAACGGCCAGGGACAAAAGGAACGGCCAGGGAACAAAAGGAACGGCCAGGAAAAAGGAACGGCCAGGGACAAAAGGAACGGCCAGGGACAAAAGGAACGGCCAGGGAAGAAAGGAACGGCCAGGGCAGAAAAGGAACGGCCAGGGAACAAAAGGAACGGCCAGGAAGAAAGGAACGGCCAGGGCAGAAAGGAACGGCCAGGGAACAAAAGGAACGGCCAGGGAACAAAAGGAACGGCCAGGGAACAAAAGAACGGCCAGGGCAGAAAAGGAACGGCCAGGGCAGAAAAGGAACGGCCAGGGAACAAAAGGAACGGCCAGGAAGAAAGGAACGGCCAGGGAAAAAAGGAACGGCCAGGAAGAAAAGGAACGGCCAGGGCAGAAAAGGAACGGCCAGCGAAAAAGGAACGGCCAGGGAAGAAAAGGAACGGCCAGGGAACAAAGGAACGGCCAGGGACAAAAGGAACGGCCAGGGCAGAAAAGGAACGGCCAGGGAACAAAAGAACGGCCAGGGAGAAAAGGAACGGCCAGGGACAAAAGGAACGGCCAGGGCAGAAAAGGAACGGCCAGGAGAAAAGGAACGGCCAGGGCAGAAAAGGAACGGCCAGGGAGAAAAGGAACGGCCAGGGAACAAAAGGAACGGCCAGGGAACAAAAGGAACGGCCAGCGAAGAAAAGGAACGGCCAGGCGAAAAAGGAACGGCCAGGGACAAAAGGAACGGCCAGGGCAGAAAAGGAACGGCCAGGAAGAAAAGGAACGGCCAGGGAAAAAGGAACGGCCAGGGAACAAAAGGAACGGCCAGGGACAAAGGACGGCCAGGCAGAAAAGGAACGGCCAGGGCAGAAAAGGAACGGCCAGGAAGAAAAGGAACGGCCAGGGAAGAAAAGGAACGGCCAGGGAACAAAAGGAACGGCCAGGGCAGAAAAGGAACGGCCAGGGAACAAAAGGAACGGCCAGGGAAGAAAAGGAACGGCCAGGGAACAAAGGAACGGCCAGGAAGAAAAGGAACGGCCAGGGAACAAAAGGAACGGCCAGGGCAGAAAAGGAACGGCCAGGGAACAAAAGGAACGGCCAGGGAAGAAAAGGAACGGCCAGGGCAAAAGGAACGGCCAGGGAAAAGGAACGGCCAGGGAACAAAAGGAACGGCCAGCGAAGAAAGGAACGGCCAGGGAACAAAGGAACGGCCAGGGACAAAAGGAACGGCCAGGGCAGAAAAGAACGGCCAGGGAACAAAAGGAACGGCCAGGAGAAAAGGAACGGCCAGGGCAAAAAGGAACGGCCAGGGACAAAAGGAACGGCCAGGAAGAAAAGGAACGGCCAGCGAACAAAAGGAACGGCCAGGGACAAAAGGAACGGCCAGGGCAGAAAAGGAACGGCCAGGGACAAAAGGAACGGCCAGGCAGAAAAGGAACGGCCAGGGACAAAAGGAACGGCCAGGCAGAAAAGAACGGCCAGGGAACAAAAGGAACGGCCAGCGAAGAAAAGGAACGGCCAGGGAACAAAAGGAACGGCCAGGGCAGAAAGGAACGGCCAGGGAACAAAAGGAACGGCCAGGGCAGAAAAGGAACGGCCAGGGAACAAAGGAACGGCCAGCGAAGAAAGAACGGCCAGGGAACAAAGGAACGGCCAGGGCAAAAAGGAACGGCCAGCGAGAAAAGGAACGGCCAGGGACAAAAGGAACGGCCAGGGCAGAAAAGGAACGGCCAGGGAACAAAAGGAACGGCCAGGGAAGAAAAGGAACGGCCAGGGAACAAAAGGAACGGCCAGGGAAAAAGGAACGGCCAGGGCAGAAAAGGAACGGCCAGGGAAGAAAAGGAACGGCCAGGGAACAAAAGGAACGGCCAGGGACAAAAGGAACGGCCAGGGAACAAAAGGAACGGCCAGGGCAGAAAAGGAACGGCCAGGGCAGAAAAGGAACGGCCAGGGAAGAAAAGGAACGGCCAGCGAGAAAGGAACGGCCAGGGAGAAAGGAACGGCCAGGGAAGAAAGGAACGGCCAGGGACAAAAGGAACGGCCAGGGAACAAAAGGAACGGCCAGGAAGAAAAGAACGGCCAGGGAACAAAAGGAACGGCCAGGGCAGAAAAGGAACGGCCAGGGAACAAAGGAACGGCCAGGGAAGAAAAGGAACGGCCAGGGAACAAAAGGAACGGCCAGGGAAGCAAAAGGAACGGCCAGGGAACAAAAGGAACGGCCAGGGCAGAAAAGGAACGGCCAGGGAACAAAAGGAACGGCCAGGGAAGAAAAGGAACGGCCAGGGAACAAAAGGAACGGCCAGCGAAGAAAGGAACGGCCAGGGAACAAAAGGAACGGCCAGGAGCAAAAGGAACGGCCAGGGAACAAAAGGAACGGCCAGGGCAGAAAAGGAACGGCCAGGGAGAAAAGGAACGGCCAGCGAAGAAAAGGAACGGCCAGGGAACAAAAGGAACGGCCAGGGAACAAAAGGAACGGCCAGCGAAGAAAAGGAACGGCCAGGGACAAAAGGAACGGCCAGGGAACAAAAGGAACGGCCAGGGCAAAAGGAACGGCCAGGAACAAAAGGAACGGCCAGCGAGAAAAGGAACGGCCAGGGAACAAAAGGAACGGCCAGGGAGAAAAGGAACGGCCAGGGAACAAAAGGAACGGCCAGGGAGAAAAGGAACGGCCAGGGACAAAAGGAACGGCCAGGGCAGAAAAGGAACGGCCAGGGAACAAAAGGAACGGCCAGGGCAGAAAAGGAACGGCCAGGGAACAAAAGGAACGGCCAGGAGAAAAGGAACGGCCAGGGAACAAAGGAACGGCCAGGGACAAAAGGAACGGCCAGGGACAAAAGGAACGGCCAGGGAACAAAAGGAACGGCCAGGGAAGAAAAGGAACGGCCAGGGAAAAAGGAACGGCCAGGGACAAAAGGAACGGCCAGGGCAGAAAAGGAACGGCCAGGCAGAAAAGGAACGGCCAGGGAAGAAAAGGAACGGCCAGGGACAAAAGGAACGGCCAGGGCAAAAGGAACGGCCAGGAAAAAGGAACGGCCAGGGAACAAAAGGAACGGCCAGCGAAGAAAAGGAACGGCCAGGGACAAAAGGAACGGCCAGGGAGAAAAGGAACGGCCAGGGAAGAAAAGGAACGGCCAGGGAGAAAAGGAACGGCCAGGGACAAAAGGAACGGCCAGCGAAGAAAAGGAACGGCCAGGAAGAAAAGGAACGGCCAGGGACAAAAGGAACGGCCAGGGACAAAAGGAACGGCCAGGGAACAAAAGGAACGGCCAGGGACAAAAGGAACGGCCAGGGAACAAAAGGAACGGCCAGGGAAGAAAAGGAACGGCCAGGGCAGAAAAGGAACGGCCAGGGCAGAAAAGGAACGGCCAGGAACAAAAGGAACGGCCAGGGAGAAAAGGAACGGCCAGGGAAAAAGGAACGGCCAGGGCAGAAAAGGAACGGCCAGCGAAGAAAAGGAACGGCCAGGGAACAAAAGGAACGGCCAGGGACAAAAGGAACGGCCAGGGAACAAAAGGAACGGCCAGGGCAGAAAAGGAACGGCCAGGGAACAAAAGGAACGGCCAGGGCAGAAAAGGAACGGCCAGCGAAAAAGGAACGGCCAGGGAACAAAAGGAACGGCCAGGGAAAAAGGAACGGCCAGGGAAGAAAAGGAACGGCCAGGGAACAAAGGAACGGCCAGGCAGAAAAGGAACGGCCAGGGAACAAAAGGAACGGCCAGCGAGAAAGGAACGGCCAGGGAACAAAAGGAACGGCCAGGCAGAAAAGGAACGGCCAGGGAACAAAAGGAACGGCCAGGAGCAAAAGGAACGGCCAGGGCAGAAAAGGAACGGCCAGGGAACAAAAGGAACGGCCAGGGCAGAAAAGGAACGGCCAGGAAGAAAAGGAACGGCCAGGGAAGAAAAGGAACGGCCAGGGAACAAAGGAACGGCCAGGCAGAAAAGGAACGGCCAGGGCAAAAAGGAACGGCCAGGCAGAAAAGGAACGGCCAGGGACAAAAGGAACGGCCAGCGAAGAAAGGAACGGCCAGGGAACAAAAGGAACGGCCAGGGAAAAAGGAACGGCCAGGGCAGAAAAGGAACGGCCAGGGAACAAAAGGAACGGCCAGGGCAAAAGGAACGGCCAGGGAACAAAAGAACGGCCAGCGAAGAAAAGGAACGGCCAGGGAAAAAGGAACGGCCAGGGAAGAAAAGGAACGGCCAGGGACAAAAGGAACGGCCAGGGAGAAAAGGAACGGCCAGGGAAAAAAGGAACGGCCAGGGAACAAAAGGAACGGCCAGGGAACAAAAGGAACGGCCAGCGAAGAAAAGGAACGGCCAGGGCAAAAAGGAACGGCCAGGGCAGAAAAGGAACGGCCAGGGAACAAAGGAACGGCCAGGGCAGAAAAGGAACGGCCAGGGACA
>RBVU03000095.1:0-24801 GCA_004115045.4 Sinella curviseta
CGTTTTTGCAACTCTAGACACACGTTGGAGTCAGTTGTGTGAAGCTAGTATCAACTAGCTGTAGCTTGCTAGGTTGCTATGCAGCGTTGTTCTAGAGTGACAAAAGTTGCTTATTTCGCCGAAATAAGACGTTTTTGCAACTCTAGACACACGTTGGAGTCAGTTGTGTGAAGCTAGTATCAACTAGCTGTAGCTTGCTAGGTTGCTATGCAGCGTTGTTCTAGAGTGACAAAAGTTGCTTATTTCGCCGAAATAAGACGTTTTTGCAACTCTAGACACACGTTGGAGTCAGTTGTGTGAAGCTAGTATCAACTAGCTGTAGCTTGCTAGGTTGCTATGCAGCGTTGTTCTAGAGTGACAAAAGTTGCTTATTTCGCCGAAATAAGACGTTTTTGCAACTCTAGACACACGTTGGAGTCAGTTGTGTGAAGCTAGTATCAACTAGCTGTAGCTTGCTAGGTTGCTATGCAGCGTTGTTCTAGAGTGACAAAAGTTGCTTATTTCGCCGAAATAAGACGTTTTTGCAACTCTAGACACACGTTGGAGTCAGTTGTGTGAAGCTAGTATCAACTAGCTGTAGCTTGCTAGGTTGCTATGCAGCGTTGTTCTAGAGTGACAAAAGTTGCTTATTTCGCCGAAATAAGACGTTTTTGCAACTCTAGACACACGTTGGAGTCAGTTGTGTGAAGCTAGTATCAACTAGCTGTAGCTTGCTAGGTTGCTATGCAGCGTTGTTCTAGAGTGACAAAAGTTGCTTATTTCGCCGAAATAAGACGTTTTTGCAACTCTAGACACACGTTGGAGTCAGTTGTGTGAAGCTAGTATCAACTAGCTGTAGCTTGCTAGGTTGCTATGCAGCGTTGTTCTAGAGTGACAAAAGTTGCTTATTTCGCCGAAATAAGACGTTTTTGCAACTCTAGACACACGTTGGAGTCAGTTGTGTGAAGCTAGTATCAACTAGCTGTAGCTTGCTAGGTTGCTATGCAGCGTTGTTCTAGAGTGACAAAAGTTGCTTATTTCGCCGAAATAAGACGTTTTTGCAACTCTAGACACACGTTGGAGTCAGTTGTGTGAAGCTAGTATCAACTAGCTGTAGCTTGCTAGGTTGCTATGCAGCGTTGTTCTAGAGTGACAAAAGTTGCTTATTTCGCCGAAATAAGACGTTTTTGCAACTCTAGACACACGTTGGAGTCAGTTGTGTGAAGCTAGTATCAACTAGCTGTAGCTTGCTAGGTTGCTATGCAGCGTTGTTCTAGAGTGACAAAAGTTGCTTATTTCGCCGAAATAAGACGTTTTTGCAACTCTAGACACACGTTGGAGTCAGTTGTGTGAAGCTAGTATCAACTAGCTGTAGCTTGCTAGGTTGCTATGCAGCGTTGTTCTAGAGTGACAAAAGTTGCTTATTTCGCCGAAATAAGACGTTTTTGCAACTCTAGACACACGTTGGAGTCAGTTGTGTGAAGCTAGTATCAACTAGCTGTAGCTTGCTAGGTTGCTATGCAGCGTTGTTCTAGAGTGACAAAAGTTGCTTATTTCGCCGAAATAAGACGTTTTTGCAACTCTAGACACACGTTGGAGTCAGTTGTGTGAAGCTAGTATCAACTAGCTGTAGCTTGCTAGGTTGCTATGCAGCGTTGTTCTAGAGTGACAAAAGTTGCTTATTTCGCCGAAATAAGACGTTTTTGCAACTCTAGACACACGTTGGAGTCAGTTGTGTGAAGCTAGTATCAACTAGCTGTAGCTTGCTAGGTTGCTATGCAGCGTTGTTCTAGAGTGACAAAAGTTGCTTATTTCGCCGAAATAAGACGTTTTTGCAACTCTAGACACACGTTGGAGTCAGTTGTGTGAAGCTAGTATCAACTAGCTGTAGCTTGCTAGGTTGCTATGCAGCGTTGTTCTAGAGTGACAAAAGTTGCTTATTTCGCCGAAATAAGACGTTTTTGCAACTCTAGACACACGTTGGAGTCAGTTGTGTGAAGCTAGTATCAACTAGCTGTAGCTTGCTAGGTTGCTATGCAGCGTTGTTCTAGAGTGACAAAAGTTGCTTATTTCGCCGAAATAAGACGTTTTTGCAACTCTAGACACACGTTGGAGTCAGTTGTGTGAAGCTAGTATCAACTAGCTGTAGCTTGCTAGGTTGCTATGCAGCGTTGTTCTAGAGTGACAAAAGTTGCTTATTTCGCCGAAATAAGACGTTTTTGCAACTCTAGACACACGTTGGAGTCAGTTGTGTGAAGCTAGTATCAACTAGCTGTAGCTTGCTAGGTTGCTATGCAGCGTTGTTCTAGAGTGACAAAAGTTGCTTATTTCGCCGAAATAAGACGTTTTTGCAACTCTAGACACACGTTGGAGTCAGTTGTGTGAAGCTAGTATCAACTAGCTGTAGCTTGCTAGGTTGCTATGCAGCGTTGTTCTAGAGTGACAAAAGTTGCTTATTTCGCCGAAATAAGACGTTTTTGCAACTCTAGACACACGTTGGAGTCAGTTGTGTGAAGCTAGTATCAACTAGCTGTAGCTTGCTAGGTTGCTATGCAGCGTTGTTCTAGAGTGACAAAAGTTGCTTATTTCGCCGAAATAAGACGTTTTTGCAACTCTAGACACACGTTGGAGTCAGTTGTGTGAAGCTAGTATCAACTAGCTGTAGCTTGCTAGGTTGCTATGCAGCGTTGTTCTAGAGTGACAAAAGTTGCTTATTTCGCCGAAATAAGACGTTTTTGCAACTCTAGACACACGTTGGAGTCAGTTGTGTGAAGCTAGTATCAACTAGCTGTAGCTTGCTAGGTTGCTATGCAGCGTTGTTCTAGAGTGACAAAAGTTGCTTATTTCGCCGAAATAAGACGTTTTTGCAACTCTAGACACACGTTGGAGTCAGTTGTGTGAAGCTAGTATCAACTAGCTGTAGCTTGCTAGGTTGCTATGCAGCGTTGTTCTAGAGTGACAAAAGTTGCTTATTTCGCCGAAATAAGACGTTTTTGCAACTCTAGACACACGTTGGAGTCAGTTGTGTGAAGCTAGTATCAACTAGCTGTAGCTTGCTAGGTTGCTATGCAGCGTTGTTCTAGAGTGACAAAAGTTGCTTATTTCGCCGAAATAAGACGTTTTTGCAACTCTAGACACACGTTGGAGTCAGTTGTGTGAAGCTAGTATCAACTAGCTGTAGCTTGCTAGGTTGCTATGCAGCGTTGTTCTAGAGTGACAAAAGTTGCTTATTTCGCCGAAATAAGACGTTTTTGCAACTCTAGACACACGTTGGAGTCAGTTGTGTGAAGCTAGTATCAACTAGCTGTAGCTTGCTAGGTTGCTATGCAGCGTTGTTCTAGAGTGACAAAAGTTGCTTATTTCGCCGAAATAAGACGTTTTTGCAACTCTAGACACACGTTGGAGTCAGTTGTGTGAAGCTAGTATCAACTAGCTGTAGCTTGCTAGGTTGCTATGCAGCGTTGTTCTAGAGTGACAAAAGTTGCTTATTTCGCCGAAATAAGACGTTTTTGCAACTCTAGACACACGTTGGAGTCAGTTGTGTGAAGCTAGTATCAACTAGCTGTAGCTTGCTAGGTTGCTATGCAGCGTTGTTCTAGAGTGACAAAAGTTGCTTATTTCGCCGAAATAAGACGTTTTTGCAACTCTAGACACACGTTGGAGTCAGTTGTGTGAAGCTAGTATCAACTAGCTGTAGCTTGCTAGGTTGCTATGCAGCGTTGTTCTAGAGTGACAAAAGTTGCTTATTTCGCCGAAATAAGACGTTTTTGCAACTCTAGACACACGTTGGAGTCAGTTGTGTGAAGCTAGTATCAACTAGCTGTAGCTTGCTAGGTTGCTATGCAGCGTTGTTCTAGAGTGACAAAAGTTGCTTATTTCGCCGAAATAAGACGTTTTTGCAACTCTAGACACACGTTGGAGTCAGTTGTGTGAAGCTAGTATCAACTAGCTGTAGCTTGCTAGGTTGCTATGCAGCGTTGTTCTAGAGTGACAAAAGTTGCTTATTTCGCCGAAATAAGACGTTTTTGCAACTCTAGACACACGTTGGAGTCAGTTGTGTGAAGCTAGTATCAACTAGCTGTAGCTTGCTAGGTTGCTATGCAGCGTTGTTCTAGAGTGACAAAAGTTGCTTATTTCGCCGAAATAAGACGTTTTTGCAACTCTAGACACACGTTGGAGTCAGTTGTGTGAAGCTAGTATCAACTAGCTGTAGCTTGCTAGGTTGCTATGCAGCGTTGTTCTAGAGTGACAAAAGTTGCTTATTTCGCCGAAATAAGACGTTTTTGCAACTCTAGACACACGTTGGAGTCAGTTGTGTGAAGCTAGTATCAACTAGCTGTAGCTTGCTAGGTTGCTATGCAGCGTTGTTCTAGAGTGACAAAAGTTGCTTATTTCGCCGAAATAAGACGTTTTTGCAACTCTAGACACACGTTGGAGTCAGTTGTGTGAAGCTAGTATCAACTAGCTGTAGCTTGCTAGGTTGCTATGCAGCGTTGTTCTAGAGTGACAAAAGTTGCTTATTTCGCCGAAATAAGACGTTTTTGCAACTCTAGACACACGTTGGAGTCAGTTGTGTGAAGCTAGTATCAACTAGCTGTAGCTTGCTAGGTTGCTATGCAGCGTTGTTCTAGAGTGACAAAAGTTGCTTATTTCGCCGAAATAAGACGTTTTTGCAACTCTAGACACACGTTGGAGTCAGTTGTGTGAAGCTAGTATCAACTAGCTGTAGCTTGCTAGGTTGCTATGCAGCGTTGTTCTAGAGTGACAAAAGTTGCTTATTTCGCCGAAATAAGACGTTTTTGCAACTCTAGACACACGTTGGAGTCAGTTGTGTGAAGCTAGTATCAACTAGCTGTAGCTTGCTAGGTTGCTATGCAGCGTTGTTCTAGAGTGACAAAAGTTGCTTATTTCGCCGAAATAAGACGTTTTTGCAACTCTAGACACACGTTGGAGTCAGTTGTGTGAAGCTAGTATCAACTAGCTGTAGCTTGCTAGGTTGCTATGCAGCGTTGTTCTAGAGTGACAAAAGTTGCTTATTTCGCCGAAATAAGACGTTTTTGCAACTCTAGACACACGTTGGAGTCAGTTGTGTGAAGCTAGTATCAACTAGCTGTAGCTTGCTAGGTTGCTATGCAGCGTTGTTCTAGAGTGACAAAAGTTGCTTATTTCGCCGAAATAAGACGTTTTTGCAACTCTAGACACACGTTGGAGTCAGTTGTGTGAAGCTAGTATCAACTAGCTGTAGCTTGCTAGGTTGCTATGCAGCGTTGTTCTAGAGTGACAAAAGTTGCTTATTTCGCCGAAATAAGACGTTTTTGCAACTCTAGACACACGTTGGAGTCAGTTGTGTGAAGCTAGTATCAACTAGCTGTAGCTTGCTAGGTTGCTATGCAGCGTTGTTCTAGAGTGACAAAAGTTGCTTATTTCGCCGAAATAAGACGTTTTTGCAACTCTAGACACACGTTGGAGTCAGTTGTGTGAAGCTAGTATCAACTAGCTGTAGCTTGCTAGGTTGCTATGCAGCGTTGTTCTAGAGTGACAAAAGTTGCTTATTTCGCCGAAATAAGACGTTTTTGCAACTCTAGACACACGTTGGAGTCAGTTGTGTGAAGCTAGTATCAACTAGCTGTAGCTTGCTAGGTTGCTATGCAGCGTTGTTCTAGAGTGACAAAAGTTGCTTATTTCGCCGAAATAAGACGTTTTTGCAACTCTAGACACACGTTGGAGTCAGTTGTGTGAAGCTAGTATCAACTAGCTGTAGCTTGCTAGGTTGCTATGCAGCGTTGTTCTAGAGTGACAAAAGTTGCTTATTTCGCCGAAATAAGACGTTTTTGCAACTCTAGACACACGTTGGAGTCAGTTGTGTGAAGCTAGTATCAACTAGCTGTAGCTTGCTAGGTTGCTATGCAGCGTTGTTCTAGAGTGACAAAAGTTGCTTATTTCGCCGAAATAAGACGTTTTTGCAACTCTAGACACACGTTGGAGTCAGTTGTGTGAAGCTAGTATCAACTAGCTGTAGCTTGCTAGGTTGCTATGCAGCGTTGTTCTAGAGTGACAAAAGTTGCTTATTTCGCCGAAATAAGACGTTTTTGCAACTCTAGACACACGTTGGAGTCAGTTGTGTGAAGCTAGTATCAACTAGCTGTAGCTTGCTAGGTTGCTATGCAGCGTTGTTCTAGAGTGACAAAAGTTGCTTATTTCGCCGAAATAAGACGTTTTTGCAACTCTAGACACACGTTGGAGTCAGTTGTGTGAAGCTAGTATCAACTAGCTGTAGCTTGCTAGGTTGCTATGCAGCGTTGTTCTAGAGTGACAAAAGTTGCTTATTTCGCCGAAATAAGACGTTTTTGCAACTCTAGACACACGTTGGAGTCAGTTGTGTGAAGCTAGTATCAACTAGCTGTAGCTTGCTAGGTTGCTATGCAGCGTTGTTCTAGAGTGACAAAAGTTGCTTATTTCGCCGAAATAAGACGTTTTTGCAACTCTAGACACACGTTGGAGTCAGTTGTGTGAAGCTAGTATCAACTAGCTGTAGCTTGCTAGGTTGCTATGCAGCGTTGTTCTAGAGTGACAAAAGTTGCTTATTTCGCCGAAATAAGACGTTTTTGCAACTCTAGACACACGTTGGAGTCAGTTGTGTGAAGCTAGTATCAACTAGCTGTAGCTTGCTAGGTTGCTATGCAGCGTTGTTCTAGAGTGACAAAAGTTGCTTATTTCGCCGAAATAAGACGTTTTTGCAACTCTAGACACACGTTGGAGTCAGTTGTGTGAAGCTAGTATCAACTAGCTGTAGCTTGCTAGGTTGCTATGCAGCGTTGTTCTAGAGTGACAAAAGTTGCTTATTTCGCCGAAATAAGACGTTTTTGCAACTCTAGACACACGTTGGAGTCAGTTGTGTGAAGCTAGTATCAACTAGCTGTAGCTTGCTAGGTTGCTATGCAGCGTTGTTCTAGAGTGACAAAAGTTGCTTATTTCGCCGAAATAAGACGTTTTTGCAACTCTAGACACACGTTGGAGTCAGTTGTGTGAAGCTAGTATCAACTAGCTGTAGCTTGCTAGGTTGCTATGCAGCGTTGTTCTAGAGTGACAAAAGTTGCTTATTTCGCCGAAATAAGACGTTTTTGCAACTCTAGACACACGTTGGAGTCAGTTGTGTGAAGCTAGTATCAACTAGCTGTAGCTTGCTAGGTTGCTATGCAGCGTTGTTCTAGAGTGACAAAAGTTGCTTATTTCGCCGAAATAAGACGTTTTTGCAACTCTAGACACACGTTGGAGTCAGTTGTGTGAAGCTAGTATCAACTAGCTGTAGCTTGCTAGGTTGCTATGCAGCGTTGTTCTAGAGTGACAAAAGTTGCTTATTTCGCCGAAATAAGACGTTTTTGCAACTCTAGACACACGTTGGAGTCAGTTGTGTGAAGCTAGTATCAACTAGCTGTAGCTTGCTAGGTTGCTATGCAGCGTTGTTCTAGAGTGACAAAAGTTGCTTATTTCGCCGAAATAAGACGTTTTTGCAACTCTAGACACACGTTGGAGTCAGTTGTGTGAAGCTAGTATCAACTAGCTGTAGCTTGCTAGGTTGCTATGCAGCGTTGTTCTAGAGTGACAAAAGTTGCTTATTTCGCCGAAATAAGACGTTTTTGCAACTCTAGACACACGTTGGAGTCAGTTGTGTGAAGCTAGTATCAACTAGCTGTAGCTTGCTAGGTTGCTATGCAGCGTTGTTCTAGAGTGACAAAAGTTGCTTATTTCGCCGAAATAAGACGTTTTTGCAACTCTAGACACACGTTGGAGTCAGTTGTGTGAAGCTAGTATCAACTAGCTGTAGCTTGCTAGGTTGCTATGCAGCGTTGTTCTGGAGTGACAAAAGTTGCTTATTTCGCCGAAATAAGACGTTTTTGCAACTCTAGACACACGTTGGAGTCAGTTGTGTGAAGCTAGTATCAACTAGCTGTAGCTTGCTAGGTTGCTATGCAGCGTTGTTCTAGAGTGACAAAAGTTGCTTATTTCGCCGAAATAAGACGTTTTTGCAACTCTAGACACACGTTGGAGTCAGTTGTGTGAAGCTAGTATCAACTAGCTGTAGCTTGCTAGGTTGCTATGCAGCGTTGTTCTAGAGTGACAAAAGTTGCTTATTTCGCCGAAATAAGACGTTTTTGCAACTCTAGACACACGTTGGAGTCAGTTGTGTGAAGCTAGTATCAACTAGCTGTAGCTTGCTAGGTTGCTATGCAGCGTTGTTCTAGAGTGACAAAAGTTGCTTATTTCGCCGAAATAAGACGTTTTTGCAACTCTAGACACACGTTGGAGTCAGTTGTGTGAAGCTAGTATCAACTAGCTGTAGCTTGCTAGGTTGCTATGCAGCGTTGTTCTAGAGTGACAAAAGTTGCTTATTTCGCCGAAATAAGACGTTTTTGCAACTCTAGACACACGTTGGAGTCAGTTGTGTGAAGCTAGTATCAACTAGCTGTAGCTTGCTAGGTTGCTATGCAGCGTTGTTCTAGAGTGACAAAAGTTGCTTATTTCGCCGAAATAAGACGTTTTTGCAACTCTAGACACACGTTGGAGTCAGTTGTGTGAAGCTAGTATCAACTAGCTGTAGCTTGCTAGGTTGCTATGCAGCGTTGTTCTAGAGTGACAAAAGTTGCTTATTTCGCCGAAATAAGACGTTTTTGCAACTCTAGACACACGTTGGAGTCAGTTGTGTGAAGCTAGTATCAACTAGCTGTAGCTTGCTAGGTTGCTATGCAGCGTTGTTCTAGAGTGACAAAAGTTGCTTATTTCGCCGAAATAAGACGTTTTTGCAACTCTAGACACACGTTGGAGTCAGTTGTGTGAAGCTAGTATCAACTAGCTGTAGCTTGCTAGGTTGCTATGCAGCGTTGTTCTAGAGTGACAAAAGTTGCTTATTTCGCCGAAATAAGACGTTTTTGCAACTCTAGACACACGTTGGAGTCAGTTGTGTGAAGCTAGTATCAACTAGCTGTAGCTTGCTAGGTTGCTATGCAGCGTTGTTCTAGAGTGACAAAAGTTGCTTATTTCGCCGAAATAAGACGTTTTTGCAACTCTAGACACACGTTGGAGTCAGTTGTGTGAAGCTAGTATCAACTAGCTGTAGCTTGCTAGGTTGCTATGCAGCGTTGTTCTAGAGTGACAAAAGTTGCTTATTTCGCCGAAATAAGACGTTTTTGCAACTCTAGACACACGTTGGAGTCAGTTGTGTGAAGCTAGTATCAACTAGCTGTAGCTTGCTAGGTTGCTATGCAGCGTTGTTCTAGAGTGACAAAAGTTGCTTATTTCGCCGAAATAAGACGTTTTTGCAACTCTAGACACACGTTGGAGTCAGTTGTGTGAAGCTAGTATCAACTAGCTGTAGCTTGCTAGGTTGCTATGCAGCGTTGTTCTAGAGTGACAAAAGTTGCTTATTTCGCCGAAATAAGACGTTTTTGCAACTCTAGACACACGTTGGAGTCAGTTGTGTGAAGCTAGTATCAACTAGCTGTAGCTTGCTAGGTTGCTATGCAGCGTTGTTCTAGAGTGACAAAAGTTGCTTATTTCGCCGAAATAAGACGTTTTTGCAACTCTAGACACACGTTGGAGTCAGTTGTGTGAAGCTAGTATCAACTAGCTGTAGCTTGCTAGGTTGCTATGCAGCGTTGTTCTAGAGTGACAAAAGTTGCTTATTTCGCCGAAATAAGACGTTTTTGCAACTCTAGACACACGTTGGAGTCAGTTGTGTGAAGCTAGTATCAACTAGCTGTAGCTTGCTAGGTTGCTATGCAGCGTTGTTCTAGAGTGACAAAAGTTGCTTATTTCGCCGAAATAAGACGTTTTTGCAACTCTAGACACACGTTGGAGTCAGTTGTGTGAAGCTAGTATCAACTAGCTGTAGCTTGCTAGGTTGCTATGCAGCGTTGTTCTAGAGTGACAAAAGTTGCTTATTTCGCCGAAATAAGACGTTTTTGCAACTCTAGACACACGTTGGAGTCAGTTGTGTGAAGCTAGTATCAACTAGCTGTAGCTTGCTAGGTTGCTATGCAGCGTTGTTCTAGAGTGACAAAAGTTGCTTATTTCGCCGAAATAAGACGTTTTTGCAACTCTAGACACACGTTGGAGTCAGTTGTGTGAAGCTAGTATCAACTAGCTGTAGCTTGCTAGGTTGCTATGCAGCGTTGTTCTAGAGTGACAAAAGTTGCTTATTTCGCCGAAATAAGACGTTTTTGCAACTCTAGACACACGTTGGAGTCAGTTGTGTGAAGCTAGTATCAACTAGCTGTAGCTTGCTAGGTTGCTATGCAGCGTTGTTCTAGAGTGACAAAAGTTGCTTATTTCGCCGAAATAAGACGTTTTTGCAACTCTAGACACACGTTGGAGTCAGTTGTGTGAAGCTAGTATCAACTAGCTGTAGCTTGCTAGGTTGCTATGCAGCGTTGTTCTAGAGTGACAAAAGTTGCTTATTTCGCCGAAATAAGACGTTTTTGCAACTCTAGACACACGTTGGAGTCAGTTGTGTGAAGCTAGTATCAACTAGCTGTAGCTTGCTAGGTTGCTATGCAGCGTTGTTCTAGAGTGACAAAAGTTGCTTATTTCGCCGAAATAAGACGTTTTTGCAACTCTAGACACACGTTGGAGTCAGTTGTGTGAAGCTAGTATCAACTAGCTGTAGCTTGCTAGGTTGCTATGCAGCGTTGTTCTAGAGTGACAAAAGTTGCTTATTTCGCCGAAATAAGACGTTTTTGCAACTCTAGACACACGTTGGAGTCAGTTGTGTGAAGCTAGTATCAACTAGCTGTAGCTTGCTAGGTTGCTATGCAGCGTTGTTCTAGAGTGACAAAAGTTGCTTATTTCGCCGAAATAAGACGTTTTTGCAACTCTAGACACACGTTGGAGTCAGTTGTGTGAAGCTAGTATCAACTAGCTGTAGCTTGCTAGGTTGCTATGCAGCGTTGTTCTAGAGTGACAAAAGTTGCTTATTTCGCCGAAATAAGACGTTTTTGCAACTCTAGACACACGTTGGAGTCAGTTGTGTGAAGCTAGTATCAACTAGCTGTAGCTTGCTAGGTTGCTATGCAGCGTTGTTCTAGAGTGACAAAAGTTGCTTATTTCGCCGAAATAAGACGTTTTTGCAACTCTAGACACACGTTGGAGTCAGTTGTGTGAAGCTAGTATCAACTAGCTGTAGCTTGCTAGGTTGCTATGCAGCGTTGTTCTAGAGTGACAAAAGTTGCTTATTTCGCCGAAATAAGACGTTTTTGCAACTCTAGACACACGTTGGAGTCAGTTGTGTGAAGCTAGTATCAACTAGCTGTAGCTTGCTAGGTTGCTATGCAGCGTTGTTCTAGAGTGACAAAAGTTGCTTATTTCGCCGAAATAAGACGTTTTTGCAACTCTAGACACACGTTGGAGTCAGTTGTGTGAAGCTAGTATCAACTAGCTGTAGCTTGCTAGGTTGCTATGCAGCGTTGTTCTAGAGTGACAAAAGTTGCTTATTTCGCCGAAATAAGACGTTTTTGCAACTCTAGACACACGTTGGAGTCAGTTGTGTGAAGCTAGTATCAACTAGCTGTAGCTTGCTAGGTTGCTATGCAGCGTTGTTCTAGAGTGACAAAAGTTGCTTATTTCGCCGAAATAAGACGTTTTTGCAACTCTAGACACACGTTGGAGTCAGTTGTGTGAAGCTAGTATCAACTAGCTGTAGCTTGCTAGGTTGCTATGCAGCGTTGTTCTAGAGTGACAAAAGTTGCTTATTTCGCCGAAATAAGACGTTTTTGCAACTCTAGACACACGTTGGAGTCAGTTGTGTGAAGCTAGTATCAACTAGCTGTAGCTTGCTAGGTTGCTATGCAGCGTTGTTCTAGAGTGACAAAAGTTGCTTATTTCGCCGAAATAAGACGTTTTTGCAACTCTAGACACACGTTGGAGTCAGTTGTGTGAAGCTAGTATCAACTAGCTGTAGCTTGCTAGGTTGCTATGCAGCGTTGTTCTAGAGTGACAAAAGTTGCTTATTTCGCCGAAATAAGACGTTTTTGCAACTCTAGACACACGTTGGAGTCAGTTGTGTGAAGCTAGTATCAACTAGCTGTAGCTTGCTAGGTTGCTATGCAGCGTTGTTCTAGAGTGACAAAAGTTGCTTATTTCGCCGAAATAAGACGTTTTTGCAACTCTAGACACACGTTGGAGTCAGTTGTGTGAAGCTAGTATCAACTAGCTGTAGCTTGCTAGGTTGCTATGCAGCGTTGTTCTAGAGTGACAAAAGTTGCTTATTTCGCCGAAATAAGACGTTTTTGCAACTCTAGACACACGTTGGAGTCAGTTGTGTGAAGCTAGTATCAACTAGCTGTAGCTTGCTAGGTTGCTATGCAGCGTTGTTCTAGAGTGACAAAAGTTGCTTATTTCGCCGAAATAAGACGTTTTTGCAACTCTAGACACACGTTGGAGTCAGTTGTGTGAAGCTAGTATCAACTAGCTGTAGCTTGCTAGGTTGCTATGCAGCGTTGTTCTAGAGTGACAAAAGTTGCTTATTTCGCCGAAATAAGACGTTTTTGCAACTCTAGACACACGTTGGAGTCAGTTGTGTGAAGCTAGTATCAACTAGCTGTAGCTTGCTAGGTTGCTATGCAGCGTTGTTCTAGAGTGACAAAAGTTGCTTATTTCGCCGAAATAAGACGTTTTTGCAACTCTAGACACACGTTGGAGTCAGTTGTGTGAAGCTAGTATCAACTAGCTGTAGCTTGCTAGGTTGCTATGCAGCGTTGTTCTAGAGTGACAAAAGTTGCTTATTTCGCCGAAATAAGACGTTTTTGCAACTCTAGACACACGTTGGAGTCAGTTGTGTGAAGCTAGTATCAACTAGCTGTAGCTTGCTAGGTTGCTATGCAGCGTTGTTCTAGAGTGACAAAAGTTGCTTATTTCGCCGAAATAAGACGTTTTTGCAACTCTAGACACACGTTGGAGTCAGTTGTGTGAAGCTAGTATCAACTAGCTGTAGCTTGCTAGGTTGCTATGCAGCGTTGTTCTAGAGTGACAAAAGTTGCTTATTTCGCCGAAATAAGACGTTTTTGCAACTCTAGACACACGTTGGAGTCAGTTGTGTGAAGCTAGTATCAACTAGCTGTAGCTTGCTAGGTTGCTATGCAGCGTTGTTCTAGAGTGACAAAAGTTGCTTATTTCGCCGAAATAAGACGTTTTTGCAACTCTAGACACACGTTGGAGTCAGTTGTGTGAAGCTAGTATCAACTAGCTGTAGCTTGCTAGGTTGCTATGCAGCGTTGTTCTAGAGTGACAAAAGTTGCTTATTTCGCCGAAATAAGACGTTTTTGCAACTCTAGACACACGTTGGAGTCAGTTGTGTGAAGCTAGTATCAACTAGCTGTAGCTTGCTAGGTTGCTATGCAGCGTTGTTCTAGAGTGACAAAAGTTGCTTATTTCGCCGAAATAAGACGTTTTTGCAACTCTAGACACACGTTGGAGTCAGTTGTGTGAAGCTAGTATCAACTAGCTGTAGCTTGCTAGGTTGCTATGCAGCGTTGTTCTAGAGTGACAAAAGTTGCTTATTTCGCCGAAATAAGACGTTTTTGCAACTCTAGACACACGTTGGAGTCAGTTGTGTGAAGCTAGTATCAACTAGCTGTAGCTTGCTAGGTTGCTATGCAGCGTTGTTCTAGAGTGACAAAAGTTGCTTATTTCGCCGAAATAAGACGTTTTTGCAACTCTAGACACACGTTGGAGTCAGTTGTGTGAAGCTAGTATCAACTAGCTGTAGCTTGCTAGGTTGCTATGCAGCGTTGTTCTAGAGTGACAAAAGTTGCTTATTTCGCCGAAATAAGACGTTTTTGCAACTCTAGACACACGTTGGAGTCAGTTGTGTGAAGCTAGTATCAACTAGCTGTAGCTTGCTAGGTTGCTATGCAGCGTTGTTCTAGAGTGACAAAAGTTGCTTATTTCGCCGAAATAAGACGTTTTTGCAACTCTAGACACACGTTGGAGTCAGTTGTGTGAAGCTAGTATCAACTAGCTGTAGCTTGCTAGGTTGCTATGCAGCGTTGTTCTAGAGTGACAAAAGTTGCTTATTTCGCCGAAATAAGACGTTTTTGCAACTCTAGACACACGTTGGAGTCAGTTGTGTGAAGCTAGTATCAACTAGCTGTAGCTTGCTAGGTTGCTATGCAGCGTTGTTCTAGAGTGACAAAAGTTGCTTATTTCGCCGAAATAAGACGTTTTTGCAACTCTAGACACACGTTGGAGTCAGTTGTGTGAAGCTAGTATCAACTAGCTGTAGCTTGCTAGGTTGCTATGCAGCGTTGTTCTAGAGTGACAAAAGTTGCTTATTTCGCCGAAATAAGACGTTTTTGCAACTCTAGACACACGTTGGAGTCAGTTGTGTGAAGCTAGTATCAACTAGCTGTAGCTTGCTAGGTTGCTATGCAGCGTTGTTCTAGAGTGACAAAAGTTGCTTATTTCGCCGAAATAAGACGTTTTGCAACTCTAGACACACGTTGGAGTCAGTTGTGTGAAGCTAGTATCAACTAGCTGTAGCTTGCTAGGTTGCTATGCAGCGTTGTTCTAGAGTGACAAAAGTTGCTTATTTCGCCGAAATAAGACGTTTTTGCAACTCTAGACACACGTTGGAGTCAGTTGTGTGAAGCTAGTATCAACTAGCTGTAGCTTGCTAGGTTGCTATGCAGCGTTGTTCTAGAGTGACAAAAGTTGCTTATTTCGCCGAAATAAGACGTTTTTGCAACTCTAGACACACGTTGGAGTCAGTTGTGTGAAGCTAGTATCAACTAGCTGTAGCTTGCTAGGTTGCTATGCAGCGTTGTTCTAGAGTGACAAAAGTTGCTTATTTCGCCGAAATAAGACGTTTTTGCAACTCTAGACACACGTTGGAGTCAGTTGTGTGAAGCTAGTATCAACTAGCTGTAGCTTGCTAGGTTGCTATGCAGCGTTGTTCTAGAGTGACAAAAGTTGCTTATTTCGCCGAAATAAGACGTTTTTGCAACTCTAGACACACGTTGGAGTCAGTTGTGTGAAGCTAGTATCAACTAGCTGTAGCTTGCTAGGTTGCTATGCAGCGTTGTTCTAGAGTGACAAAAGTTGCTTATTTCGCCGAAATAGACGTTTTTGCAACTCTAGACACACGTTGGAGTCAGTTGTGTGAAGCTAGTATCAACTAGCTGTAGCTTGCTAGGTTGCTATGCAGCGTTGTTCTAGAGTGACAAAAGTTGCTTATTTCGCCGAAATAAGACGTTTTTGCAACTCTAGACACACGTTGGAGTCAGTTGTGTGAAGCTAGTATCAACTAGCTGTAGCTTGCTAGGTTGCTATGCAGCGTTGTTCTAGAGTGACAAAAGTTGCTTATTTCGCCGAAATAAGACGTTTTTGCAACTCTAGACACACGTTGGAGTCAGTTGTGTGAAGCTAGTATCAACTAGCTGTAGCTTGCTAGGTTGCTATGCAGCGTTGTTCTAGAGTGACAAAAGTTGCTTATTTCGCCGAAATAAGACGTTTTTGCAACTCTAGACACACGTTGGAGTCAGTTGTGTGAAGCTAGTATCAACTAGCTGTAGCTTGCTAGGTTGCTATGCAGCGTTGTTCTAGAGTGACAAAAGTTGCTTATTTCGCCGAAATAAGACGTTTTTGCAACTCTAGACACACGTTGGAGTCAGTTGTGTGAAGCTAGTATCAACTAGCTGTAGCTTGCTAGGTTGCTATGCAGCGTTGTTCTAGAGTGACAAAAGTTGCTTATTTCGCCGAAATAAGACGTTTTTGCAACTCTAGACACACGTTGGAGTCAGTTGTGTGAAGCTAGTATCAACTAGCTGTAGCTTGCTAGGTTGCTATGCAGCGTTGTTCTAGAGTGACAAAAGTTGCTTATTTCGCCGAAATAAGACGTTTTTGCAACTCTAGACACACGTTGGAGTCAGTTGTGTGAAGCTAGTATCAACTAGCTGTAGCTTGCTAGGTTGCTATGCAGCGTTGTTCTAGAGTGACAAAAGTTGCTTATTTCGCCGAAATAAGACGTTTTTGCAACTCTAGACACACGTTGGAGTCAGTTGTGTGAAGCTAGTATCAACTAGCTGTAGCTTGCTAGGTTGCTATGCAGCGTTGTTCTAGAGTGACAAAAGTTGCTTATTTCGCCGAAATAAGACGTTTTTGCAACTCTAGACACACGTTGGAGTCAGTTGTGTGAAGCTAGTATCAACTAGCTGTAGCTTGCTAGGTTGCTATGCAGCGTTGTTCTAGAGTGACAAAAGTTGCTTATTTCGCCGAAATAAGACGTTTTTGCAACTCTAGACACACGTTGGAGTCAGTTGTGTGAAGCTAGTATCAACTAGCTGTAGCTTGCTAGGTTGCTATGCAGCGTTGTTCTAGAGTGACAAAAGTTGCTTATTTCGCCGAAATAAGACGTTTTTGCAACTCTAGACACACGTTGGAGTCAGTTGTGTGAAGCTAGTATCAACTAGCTGTAGCTTGCTAGGTTGCTATGCAGCGTTGTTCTAGAGTGACAAAAGTTGCTTATTTCGCCGAAATAAGACGTTTTTGCAACTCTAGACACACGTTGGAGTCAGTTGTGTGAAGCTAGTATCAACTAGCTGTAGCTTGCTAGGTTGCTATGCAGCGTTGTTCTAGAGTGACAAAAGTTGCTTATTTCGCCGAAATAAGACGTTTTTGCAACTCTAGACACACGTTGGAGTCAGTTGTGTGAAGCTAGTATCAACTAGCTGTAGCTTGCTAGGTTGCTATGCAGCGTTGTTCTAGAGTGACAAAAGTTGCTTATTTCGCCGAAATAAGACGTTTTTGCAACTCTAGACACACGTTGGAGTCAGTTGTGTGAAGCTAGTATCAACTAGCTGTAGCTTGCTAGGTTGCTATGCAGCGTTGTTCTAGAGTGACAAAAGTTGCTTATTTCGCCGAAATAAGACGTTTTTGCAACTCTAGACACACGTTGGAGTCAGTTGTGTGAAGCTAGTATCAACTAGCTGTAGCTTGCTAGGTTGCTATGCAGCGTTGTTCTAGAGTGACAAAAGTTGCTTATTTCGCCGAAATAAGACGTTTTTGCAACTCTAGACACACGTTGGAGTCAGTTGTGTGAAGCTAGTATCAACTAGCTGTAGCTTGCTAGGTTGCTATGCAGCGTTGTTCTAGAGTGACAAAAGTTGCTTATTTCGCCGAAATAAGACGTTTTTGCAACTCTAGACACACGTTGGAGTCAGTTGTGTGAAGCTAGTATCAACTAGCTGTAGCTTGCTAGGTTGCTATGCAGCGTTGTTCTAGAGTGACAAAAGTTGCTTATTTCGCCGAAATAAGACGTTTTTGCAACTCTAGACACACGTTGGAGTCAGTTGTGTGAAGCTAGTATCAACTAGCTGTAGCTTGCTAGGTTGCTATGCAGCGTTGTTCTAGAGTGACAAAAGTTGCTTATTTCGCCGAAATAAGACGTTTTTGCAACTCTAGACACACGTTGGAGTCAGTTGTGTGAAGCTAGTATCAACTAGCTGTAGCTTGCTAGGTTGCTATGCAGCGTTGTTCTAGAGTGACAAAAGTTGCTTATTTCGCCGAAATAAGACGTTTTTGCAACTCTAGACACACGTTGGAGTCAGTTGTGTGAAGCTAGTATCAACTAGCTGTAGCTTGCTAGGTTGCTATGCAGCGTTGTTCTAGAGTGACAAAAGTTGCTTATTTCGCCGAAATAAGACGTTTTTGCAACTCTAGACACACGTTGGAGTCAGTTGTGTGAAGCTAGTATCAACTAGCTGTAGCTTGCTAGGTTGCTATGCAGCGTTGTTCTAGAGTGACAAAAGTTGCTTATTTCGCCGAAATAAGACGTTTTTGCAACTCTAGACACACGTTGGAGTCAGTTGTGTGAAGCTAGTATCAACTAGCTGTAGCTTGCTAGGTTGCTATGCAGCGTTGTTCTAGAGTGACAAAAGTTGCTTATTTCGCCGAAATAAGACGTTTTTGCAACTCTAGACACACGTTGGAGTCAGTTGTGTGAAGCTAGTATCAACTAGCTGTAGCTTGCTAGGTTGCTATGCAGCGTTGTTCTAGAGTGACAAAAGTTGCTTATTTCGCCGAAATAAGACGTTTTTGCAACTCTAGACACACGTTGGAGTCAGTTGTGTGAAGCTAGTATCAACTAGCTGTAGCTTGCTAGGTTGCTATGCAGCGTTGTTCTAGAGTGACAAAAGTTGCTTATTTCGCCGAAATAAGACGTTTTTGCAACTCTAGACACACGTTGGAGTCAGTTGTGTGAAGCTAGTATCAACTAGCTGTAGCTTGCTAGGTTGCTATGCAGCGTTGTTCTAGAGTGACAAAAGTTGCTTATTTCGCCGAAATAAGACGTTTTTGCAACTCTAGACACACGTTGGAGTCAGTTGTGTGAAGCTAGTATCAACTAGCTGTAGCTTGCTAGGTTGCTATGCAGCGTTGTTCTAGAGTGACAAAAGTTGCTTATTTCGCCGAAATAAGACGTTTTTGCAACTCTAGACACACGTTGGAGTCAGTTGTGTGAAGCTAGTATCAACTAGCTGTAGCTTGCTAGGTTGCTATGCAGCGTTGTTCTAGAGTGACAAAAGTTGCTTATTTCGCCGAAATAAGACGTTTTTGCAACTCTAGACACACGTTGGAGTCAGTTGTGTGAAGCTAGTATCAACTAGCTGTAGCTTGCTAGGTTGCTATGCAGCGTTGTTCTAGAGTGACAAAAGTTGCTTATTTCGCCGAAATAAGACGTTTTTGCAACTCTAGACACACGTTGGAGTCAGTTGTGTGAAGCTAGTATCAACTAGCTGTAGCTTGCTAGGTTGCTATGCAGCGTTGTTCTAGAGTGACAAAAGTTGCTTATTTCGCCGAAATAAGACGTTTTTGCAACTCTAGACACACGTTGGAGTCAGTTGTGTGAAGCTAGTATCAACTAGCTGTAGCTTGCTAGGTTGCTATGCAGCGTTGTTCTAGAGTGACAAAAGTTGCTTATTTCGCCGAAATAAGACGTTTTTGCAACTCTAGACACACGTTGGAGTCAGTTGTGTGAAGCTAGTATCAACTAGCTGTAGCTTGCTAGGTTGCTATGCAGCGTTGTTCTAGAGTGACAAAAGTTGCTTATTTCGCCGAAATAAGACGTTTTGCAACTCTAGACACACGTTGGAGTCAGTTGTGTGAAGCTAGTATCAACTAGCTGTAGCTTGCTAGGTTGCTATGCAGCGTTGTTCTAGAGTGACAAAAGTTGCTTATTTCGCCGAAATAAGACGTTTTTGCAACTCTAGACACACGTTGGAGTCAGTTGTGTGAAGCTAGTATCAACTAGCTGTAGCTTGCTAGGTTGCTATGCAGCGTTGTTCTAGAGTGACAAAAGTTGCTTATTTCGCCGAAATAAGACGTTTTTGCAACTCTAGACACACGTTGGAGTCAGTTGTGTGAAGCTAGTATCAACTAGCTGTAGCTTGCTAGGTTGCTATGCAGCGTTGTTCTAGAGTGACAAAAGTTGCTTATTTCGCCGAAATAAGACGTTTTTGCAACTCTAGACACACGTTGGAGTCAGTTGTGTGAAGCTAGTATCAACTAGCTGTAGCTTGCTAGGTTGCTATGCAGCGTTGTTCTAGAGTGACAAAAGTTGCTTATTTCGCCGAAATAAGACGTTTTTGCAACTCTAGACACACGTTGGAGTCAGTTGTGTGAAGCTAGTATCAACTAGCTGTAGCTTGCTAGGTTGCTATGCAGCGTTGTTCTAGAGTGACAAAAGTTGCTTATTTCGCCGAAATAAGACGTTTTTGCAACTCTAGACACACGTTGGAGTCAGTTGTGTGAAGCTAGTATCAACTAGCTGTAGCTTGCTAGGTTGCTATGCAGCGTTGTTCTAGAGTGACAAAAGTTGCTTATTTCGCCGAAATAAGACGTTTTTGCAACTCTAGACACACGTTGGAGTCAGTTGTGTGAAGCTAGTATCAACTAGCTGTAGCTTGCTAGGTTGCTATGCAGCGTTGTTCTAGAGTGACAAAAGTTGCTTATTTCGCCGAAATAAGACGTTTTTGCAACTCTAGACACACGTTGGAGTCAGTTGTGTGAAGCTAGTATCAACTAGCTGTAGCTTGCTAGGTTGCTATGCAGCGTTGTTCTAGAGTGACAAAAGTTGCTTATTTCGCCGAAATAAGACGTTTTTGCAACTCTAGACACACGTTGGAGTCAGTTGTGTGAAGCTAGTATCAACTAGCTGTAGCTTGCTAGGTTGCTATGCAGCGTTGTTCTAGAGTGACAAAAGTTGCTTATTTCGCCGAAATAAGACGTTTTTGCAACTCTAGACACACGTTGGAGTCAGTTGTGTGAAGCTAGTATCAACTAGCTGTAGCTTGCTAGGTTGCTATGCAGCGTTGTTCTAGAGTGACAAAAGTTGCTTATTTCGCCGAAATAAGACGTTTTTGCAACTCTAGACACACGTTGGAGTCAGTTGTGTGAAGCTAGTATCAACTAGCTGTAGCTTGCTAGGTTGCTATGCAGCGTTGTTCTAGAGTGACAAAAGTTGCTTATTTCGCCGAAATAAGACGTTTTTGCAACTCTAGACACACGTTGGAGTCAGTTGTGTGAAGCTAGTATCAACTAGCTGTAGCTTGCTAGGTTGCTATGCAGCGTTGTTCTAGAGTGACAAAAGTTGCTTATTTCGCCGAAATAAGACGTTTTTGCAACTCTAGACACACGTTGGAGTCAGTTGTGTGAAGCTAGTATCAACTAGCTGTAGCTTGCTAGGTTGCTATGCAGCGTTGTTCTAGAGTGACAAAAGTTGCTTATTTCGCCGAAATAAGACGTTTTTGCAACTCTAGACACACGTTGGAGTCAGTTGTGTGAAGCTAGTATCAACTAGCTGTAGCTTGCTAGGTTGCTATGCAGCGTTGTTCTAGAGTGACAAAAGTTGCTTATTTCGCCGAAATAAGACGTTTTTGCAACTCTAGACACACGTTGGAGTCAGTTGTGTGAAGCTAGTATCAACTAGCTGTAGCTTGCTAGGTTGCTATGCAGCGTTGTTCTAGAGTGACAAAAGTTGCTTATTTCGCCGAAATAAGACGTTTTTGCAACTCTAGACACACGTTGGAGTCAGTTGTGTGAAGCTAGTATCAACTAGCTGTAGCTTGCTAGGTTGCTATGCAGCGTTGTTCTAGAGTGACAAAAGTTGCTTATTTCGCCGAAATAAGACGTTTTTGCAACTCTAGACACACGTTGGAGTCAGTTGTGTGAAGCTAGTATCAACTAGCTGTAGCTTGCTAGGTTGCTATGCAGCGTTGTTCTAGAGTGACAAAAGTTGCTTATTTCGCCGAAATAAGACGTTTTTGCAACTCTAGACACACGTTGGAGTCAGTTGTGTGAAGCTAGTATCAACTAGCTGTAGCTTGCTAGGTTGCTATGCAGCGTTGTTCTAGAGTGACAAAAGTTGCTTATTTCGCCGAAATAAGACGTTTTTGCAACTCTAGACACACGTTGGAGTCAGTTGTGTGAAGCTAGTATCAACTAGCTGTAGCTTGCTAGGTTGCTATGCAGCGTTGTTCTAGAGTGACAAAAGTTGCTTATTTCGCCGAAATAAGACGTTTTTGCAACTCTAGACACACGTTGGAGTCAGTTGTGTGAAGCTAGTATCAACTAGCTGTAGCTTGCTAGGTTGCTATGCAGCGTTGTTCTAGAGTGACAAAAGTTGCTTATTTCGCCGAAATAAGACGTTTTTGCAACTCTAGACACACGTTGGAGTCAGTTGTGTGAAGCTAGTATCAACTAGCTGTAGCTTGCTAGGTTGCTATGCAGCGTTGTTCTAGAGTGACAAAAGTTGCTTATTTCGCCGAAATAAGACGTTTTTGCAACTCTAGACACACGTTGGAGTCAGTTGTGTGAAGCTAGTATCAACTAGCTGTAGCTTGCTAGGTTGCTATGCAGCGTTGTTCTAGAGTGACAAAAGTTGCTTATTTCGCCGAAATAAGACGTTTTTGCAACTCTAGACACACGTTGGAGTCAGTTGTGTGAAGCTAGTATCAACTAGCTGTAGCTTGCTAGGTTGCTATGCAGCGTTGTTCTAGAGTGACAAAAGTTGCTTATTTCGCCGAAATAAGACGTTTTTGCAACTCTAGACACACGTTGGAGTCAGTTGTGTGAAGCTAGTATCAACTAGCTGTAGCTTGCTAGGTTGCTATGCAGCGTTGTTCTAGAGTGACAAAAGTTGCTTATTTCGCCGAAATAAGACGTTTTTGCAACTCTAGACACACGTTGGAGTCAGTTGTGTGAAGCTAGTATCAACTAGCTGTAGCTTGCTAGGTTGCTATGCAGCGTTGTTCTAGAGTGACAAAAGTTGCTTATTTCGCCGAAATAAGACGTTTTTGCAACTCTAGACACACGTTGGAGTCAGTTGTGTGAAGCTAGTATCAACTAGCTGTAGCTTGCTAGGTTGCTATGCAGCGTTGTTCTAGAGTGACAAAAGTTGCTTATTTCGCCGAAATAAGACGTTTTTGCAACTCTAGACACACGTTGGAGTCAGTTGTGTGAAGCTAGTATCAACTAGCTGTAGCTTGCTAGGTTGCTATGCAGCGTTGTTCTAGAGTGACAAAAGTTGCTTATTTCGCCGAAATAAGACGTTTTTGCAACTCTAGACACACGTTGGAGTCAGTTGTGTGAAGCTAGTATCAACTAGCTGTAGCTTGCTAGGTTGCTATGCAGCGTTGTTCTAGAGTGACAAAAGTTGCTTATTTCGCCGAAATAAGACGTTTTTGCAACTCTAGACACACGTTGGAGTCAGTTGTGTGAAGCTAGTATCAACTAGCTGTAGCTTGCTAGGTTGCTATGCAGCGTTGTTCTAGAGTGACAAAAGTTGCTTATTTCGCCGAAATAAGACGTTTTTGCAACTCTAGACACACGTTGGAGTCAGTTGTGTGAAGCTAGTATCAACTAGCTGTAGCTTGCTAGGTTGCTATGCAGCGTTGTTCTAGAGTGACAAAAGTTGCTTATTTCGCCGAAATAAGACGTTTTTGCAACTCTAGACACACGTTGGAGTCAGTTGTGTGAAGCTAGTATCAACTAGCTGTAGCTTGCTAGGTTGCTATGCAGCGTTGTTCTAGAGTGACAAAAGTTGCTTATTTCGCCGAAATAAGACGTTTTTGCAACTCTAGACACACGTTGGAGTCAGTTCTGTGAAGGTAGCATCAACTAGCTTTAGCTTGCTAGGTTGCGGTATGAAACTCGAAATAAGGGCAAAGTGAAACATTCCAGAAATTTTAGGGAATTCAAACTACTGGAAACTTAGTCTTTAATCGCTAGTCAAACGGAGAGAATGCACCGCCAAGAACAGTATTTTTACCCTACAGACCACAATCATCTTCTGCGCCTCCTTATATACCACAAATTTCATACATACATTGTTCGTCTAGCAGGCAGATTTATAAGGTATACAGGAATCGTAAAATACATACAAACCGAATTCATAGTAAACCTCAATTGGAGCGATGTGCAGACCATAAAAATCCCTTTTTATCATATTTCACATTGGATATTATATTTAAGTGAGCATTGTTTAAAAAATACAAATTCACAAGAAAAAATCCATTAAAATAATTTACATTTTTAGCTCAAATTGAATACCTCATTATTGTTGATTCGTCAAACGCATCACCACAATGTCATGCAAACTACCCAGTACGAAACAGTCAATGTTGCTGTAATGTAGTTAAGATTTGAAATGACGACAATATATGAGTTTCATAATGGAAAATAAAACAGAAAATAATGTACAAATAAAAAATTAAAACACTTATCCATGTGGTTTAGCAGCTTCAATGTTTTTAATTAGCTTCTTTCTTATTTTTCGGAGAACCATAATACTGTACGAAGAAATTGACGCCTGGGAAAGGGAGCTAAAACGGTGAAAAATAGTCGAAGAATTCATTCTATTCAGTCAAGACATCAATAAGGTTATCGTTTGTCCTTAATAAATGATTGTCCTTTACGGGCATATATAGGACATAAAGTAACCAAATATGTCATGGAATAATGAATTCAAAACCCGTAGATATCCACTGATAGTCATAAATATAAAATCACTATTTAAATGCTAGCAAAACGGTGCAATGTTTATTGCTTTTTGTTCCCAAAATTAAAGTGTTTGTTGATGATATGTTCATTTTTGAACGAGTTAAATATTATGTTAAGCCACTAGTTATTGAATACGTAAATGATGTGAATTTCAGTATAGTGATTTGCTTAAATCCTATTACACATTAGATAGGCTGATTCCGTGGCACCTTGTTACCTACCTAAAGAACTATTCTTTGTGGTAACGTGGTAATTTAGTGTGCAGTGTGGCTACATGGCAATTTAGTATGCAGTGTGACTACATCGGAATTCTGTGTGCAGTGTGGCTAAATGGCAATTTCAAATGCGGTACTGCTACACAGAAATTTAGTACGTCCAATAGTGGCAGTGTGTCTACGGTGTGTAAAAATGTTACATACTAAATCAACATGGTGCCACAAAAGCTAATTCAGGGTAGTAATTCTACGCGAAATCTTTACGGGTATCGGAAGCATAGATAGCCTAAGGATGAAGCGATACCAGCCATACGCGAACCGGGCCAGGGTTACGAATTTCGACCGCCATTGTCAGCAATGTGGAGTCGTCATCAAAGTAGCCGCTAATCAAAAGCCGTGTAAGTTTTATAATTCTTTTTATAATATATATCTATTTTATTCTATCTATCTATGTTTTCTTTTGTTTCAGAGACTTCCTTCAAGTGTGAAGCCGCACGACAAGAGTGGATGGATAGTGGCTGGGGCAGATATGCAGAGTGTGACTCCTGAATGCATTGGGAAC